>JAIPMN010000425.1:5138-83948 GCA_020650975.1 Apostichopus californicus
ACGCATGACAATAACATGTTTGGAATCTTCACGGTATGCAGCAAGCAACTACCGATGTTGTTGTTATAACTGCTATCAAAACACTAGTTTCATTTGTTGTTTTTTGTTTTCTTGAGAGAAAGGCCATGGCACGGAGCACTGCTTTTGGATTATGATACTTCTGCGCAGGCGTCATTCGTAACAGTTACGAGAAAGCTGCAATTACTGCTCTATACACATGAGAACCGCACCAGATCCGCGATGGAGAATTCGACGAGGTCCTCGGCAAGTTCTAGAATTTCTGTACTTGAGCAGGTTCATAACGTAAGAGTGTAACACCATGTAGGCCAGTGATGGAGAATTCGGGGAACAAAAATTAACAAAAAGGATTTGCGAGAGAAGGACCGATCATGTTTGGAGCGGGAACCCAATCAGTTAAATCTGACCCTGCCTGTATAGGTTGTTTCAATCGGGGAGATTTGGAGGGGAACAGGGTTAACCAGTGTTGACCAGTCTAAGCGACATCTGTAGTGGATGTATCCAACGTCCAACACCCGACCGGATGCTCCATTTCGACTACTATAGACTGGCTTTGTGCTAGTTGGACGAATTGTTACCCAGTTAGTCGAACCACAGCATATGTTTACTGTATCAGACGGAATAACCAATGATATCTGGGCCAGGTTCATCATTAAGAGTGTCATTAGCTGATTGCACATGAGAAACATACCATATGGCATAGTTATGTCTACCGAAGGTCATTTCATGCCATCGGCATCTTTAAGTGTTGTCATTATTGATTAAGGTGGTATAAACACATTGCGAAGTTGTACATCAAGCTATTCCAGTACTGAGTAACTGTAAATGAACACCACCGGGGGTTCCCGAATGTTCATATGCATATACGCAACGCAACTGCCGTGAAAGTGCGCAGGTCTGTCTGTGTGATAGCTCAACTGACAGCAAAATGTTGGATATTCACCAAATGCATGCAGTAAGTTCCTTGAAGCGTACATCAAACTTGCTGTGAGTCCATATTCTAGCATAGTTACATGCACTCGCCCTCATTGACTTGTTCTCGTTACTAGGGGCATTTTGAACATTAGTATTCGAACTTGTACTCGAGCTGATACAGCTCTGTATTCGTACTGGTACTCATACCAATGATTACTCATGCCTTACTCGTAATCACGATGCTGTACCACTGATCTCTAGATCAGTGTGCTGTACTCGTGATTCAGGTAGCATACGCCCATTAAAAGCCCCATTGACTTACACACTAAATCACAAAAGTAATGTGGTCTCTAAGTCTAGATAGAAGTTTTCACTAGCTAAACGTTACCCATCACCGGATAGCTGACAAGTTAGCCTTTCATGGCACCGTCAATTTTCCGTATCATGACCATGTAGATTTTTTGCTATCAGAGCCGGAAGTTTTCGTCACTTGTAAACAAACCTCTTCACTCAGTGGTAAACAAATTTCCTACGCTGCTCCTGGGGAGGCCTAAAGGGGTCTAAAATTGCCTCAATTGACCAAATTTTCTCACCACATGTACTTCCATTCATGCTCTTCAACATGCAATCCACAAAAAACTAGATCATGGTCGATAACAGGTTCACAAAAGATGTTCTCCTGCTGCTTTTTGGCACTTTTCAAGTCTACCGGAAACCCTCCAAAGAGGTATCAACATTATATCCGTCTAACCATAGCTTATACACTATATACAAAACTCCCTATAGTCCTATCCTCACTCATCCCTTTTCTTAGTATCAGGAATGTGTCTCGCAATGTTCTAAAGCTGATACACAATGTTATCTTCAATATTAAACATTACGTTCCACAAATTGCTGCCATACTGCATACGTGTCACCATCATATTGGTTGACACTACACGCTATATATACATATATTGCTGTCAAGTTATACAGATATCTACAATACTGTAGAGATCGTAGGGTGGAAACATCACTTCGTGTGGTCCAGATTTAACGGGTGTACAGCCGAGATCTGGCTTTTTTAACGTGACTGGGCCCCCTAAATGGGTCGTACATATTTTATCGATTTTCTATCGGAGGCACAAAACACCATACTCAATTAGGCTATCTAATGGTGTTAATTAATAAAATATGTGAAAACGTTCAGTGTGCTGTCCTTGCAGCTTACGGGGGGGTGGTGTGGGGTGGGGGAGAGGGTGGGGGAGAGGGTGGGGGAGAGGGTGGCGGAAAGTGTCCCCCAATATAGTATTCAGAGTAATGATTTTCATGCGGATTTAGGCGGCACTCATCGCTGAACTAGAGTCGTATACAGTATATATATGGCCCCTCTCCCCGACCCCCCTCCAATCCGAAACCCGTATCTGGGTCCATATCTCACTTTAACAGGGAGCAGGGGCAAGAGGCTTCCCAGGGATAATATTTCACCCAGGTGACTCATAGGGTGCTCGCAAAGTATGTGTCATCTCCTTTTTCTTTCGCGAGAGAAGGTATGAACTTCGTCGCCGATATGTAAAGGGTTCCTGCGTTGTATAGGCCTAAGACGGTGTCTTCATTATTGCATATGCCATGAGATACCCTTGTTTTTGTAGATGCAGTCTGTACAACATCTCCATCATGAATCATTACTTCAGAAAATAAAAAACAATGGCAAATATGATATGCTAATTATATGACCACATGTACTTACAATCGTTTTTCTTATTTTGTATTTATTTTTATTTGTTGGATTCTATTTGTTTTTGTTTGGTGGTTTCGGCATGTTATTTATATTGCATGAGAAAAAGGAGTCGGATGCGGTACTGTATATGAAGGTGCAGTGTATGGCCCTGTCCAGCTATACTTTTTTCGAAGGGATACAGCTTTTAAAGCGATGGAGTGAGGACGGGGGTGGTCATGTACATGTAGTGCTCCGTTAGTACAAAGTAGGCCTATATGATGAAAAAGTCGCATTCGAAGAAGCCATAACTTCCCATCATTCTAAGCAACTGTAATAGAGAATACGGAATGCGTCATCAATGTTGTCGTAACTATATACAAAGCTTACATTCCTTAATTTGTGCATCTCATTGGCGAAAAGGACAGGCTTGATCCTGGCCCCGAATCGGCCACTGCAGACACCGACCACTCGCTCTCCTTGTCACTTTCACCCCCCCCCCCCCTCCCAACCCCAACTCCGTCCACACCCTTCCTTCACCTCTCTTCCAGTCCACGACAGTCACTTGCAACTATTTTAAGAATAAAATAAAATCAAACAGGCACAGTCGATAACCGTTTTAATTATTCTCTCTTACGTATATGTTGAACTAATTGCATATTAATAGCTATACTGATACCATATGGTATTCGTTTATGATGCTGTTTACGGTCTTTAACAATTACGAAATCACGAGGCTAAGAATTTCCAATCGAACCTTAGCATTTTGTAGCATTTCCACCTACAATATTGCCACTACTTTGCCGAATACCACAAAATGTTTAGGCTGGTGGTATATTGCGCCCAGGCTCGTCACGTAACAGTATAGGTATAAAGTGACATTATGATACAATTTGGTAAAGATGTGCTAAAATTATCACCATGTTTCAAACTTTAATGCACATGTTTACAGTACGCCCGATGCATGCAGGTATGGGATTGGGTGGGAGGAGGGGTGAGGACAGGAGCCACCGGGGAAAACCGTGGCTCTCAATAAAATTAAAGGGGTGCAGTCGAGGCCGGTTTTAGGGCATTCTTTGACAGTTTTGGAATATCCATTTCTAGATAACCTTGTTCTTGATGATAATATTTATCTGTTTGTATAACAACGTTGTCGATACGATGGTGAGATAAATGTAGCAAGGGGGTAGATCTTGGTATCATCAAGCGGTGCGTCATTTTTTTTCATTTTAGGCTGACTTGAGAAATATACTTGATACTTGATATATTGAAGATAGTCAATTAAACACTAGCTTTAGTCAAGCTTGTATTTCTATACCACCTTTTATTTTGAGAATGATCCTTTAATCATCTGAGGCTCATCAATTAAAGTGGCTGGACGTCTAGTCTAACACATATTCCATTCTCTCCGTTCCGCAGATGCGACAAAAAAATCCTACAATAGTAAAGCATAATACTTTTATGTCCTCAGTATAACATTTTTGGTATAACACATTTATAAAGCACATATGATGTAGTGTTGAATGTCATCTAAGGGTGTTGTTTCGGTTGAGTTATAAGTAATTATAAAACCATATAGTAACATTTAAAACTACATTGAGGAGGTGACGTCAACATTAAGTTACCCTTAATTAAAGGAGCGTTCCAGAGATCAGTAAATTTAAAGCTGGATATCTTGAAAACTGGAATTACTATAGAAATATTACTAGCACTCATAAGTGGTGTTTGGTTATGACATATCAAAACTACTATTCTCCGTTAAAAGCGTTCTTAAATCTCATCTGACCGCCAGTTTCATCATAACAGAATATTTTATTGAATACATCTAGGCCGTGATACTCCCAACCGTGTAAAACTACTACTTGAGGGCAGATCTGGCAGTAACCCCAGATATATTCTGAGACTGAAAGAATTGTATCGCGTCACTCTGCTGGAATGTTCATTGAAAACTTCAAACCTATAAACTGGGGTCAACATGTCACCAATTAATACCAAGTAACGCACCACCATAGACCATTCACATCTATCGTTATACGACCATTAATTAGCGAACCTATACCGCCGACTCCCTCGGTTGAATGTATGTACGGCGTCGCTTACTATGGGTATATAGGTATGGTAGTGACTGTTAGCGCTACAGACGGCCATATATGGCTGCTGTAAAGATGGTTGAGCCAAGTAGCTTCATGACTGCTCCCTTCCCAAATCTTCATACTCTGATTCTACGTCATCACTGTGGCTTCATAGGCCGCATTCCTCCGCTTTCGTAAACACGACCGCAATTGGTCGAAGGAACTTGGTGAAGGAACTATGGTACGTCGTCAATGATTGGATCAGACAAGCCTTTACCGCAGGGATCCCCGCGGTGAACTATGGGTAAACATGGTTGTAGACCGGTGAGGAAGAAAGGAAGGAAGCTCGTGGGACATAACGGGAAACCAGTTTAGCGACAAACAGGAATGATACACATGGAGACGTCATGTCACCTAAAGAGCAAAAAAAAAACCAAAAAAAAACCAACAGTTCAACGTATTATTCAGTGATTAACATACACGATGTCCAACTGTTCATCATATTATTATAGCTTCATGTTACCGTCGTTTCTTACATTTGAGCGATGTTCTTCTATGCCCGGTTACAAATAATCGATACATAAAATTCGTTTTGCCTATCACACCCTTGTGATTGGGTTCTGTGTTAGGATCATGCAAGATTCTGAAATAAAGCAATTTGCCCGAATATTCTAACCCTTTCTGCACATTGCAGGTATATTATACCTGACACTCTTCTTAAACCATAAAGTATACTGACATCATATACGCACATATATACATAATGTTGCCTATAGACCGGTTGCATAAGTGCTGTATCAAATTAACCGGCAAGTTGAAAAACACCTTGTTGAACACCCACGGGAATGTATACCATTATACAAAACTACTTCCGACTGTTTACTTGTTGACAAGTGTAGAGTTAGTGTGTGTTCATGAATATTTAGAGATAATATCTTGTTACATATTGAATTGTTACGTTAAGCACATTTTTGGAGTTGTTTTTTTAGTTAAATCAGCATGTGGGGTGTCATATCGGTAGATTCGACTGCGTCAATGAAACCACATCCTTCATTTGGCGTCACCCTACAATTTTTGTCATATATACCAAAACAACTCTAGCATTTGAATACTTCCTATTATATATGTTTACAACGCACAACGAACAAGTTATTATATAGCTTTGTAATTATTTCAGGCCCGTAGCCAGAAATTCTAACTTTGGTGAGGGCGGGTGGGAGTGGGGTAGGCTGCGGGTAACCAACAGTTACAGAGAGTCACAAACAATTTAAGGCAGGGGTACAATATTTGTTTCGTGTAATTTGTGAAGTTTTTTGTACACATGGTGGTGGCACAAAATTGGGCACAAGTCAGCAGGAAGGGGAAGGGGAGGACGGGGAGGTGGAGGGGAAGGTGAGGTTGAGGGGAAGGGGAAGGGGAGGTTGAGGGGAAGGAGAAGGGGAGGTGGAGGGGAATGGGAATGGGAGGTGATGGGGAAGGGGAGGGAAGGGGAGATGAAGGGGAAGGGGAGATGGAGGGGAAGGGATGGGCCGGGAGACGGCTACGGGCCTGATTTATCTTATGAATAACAAAGTTATTAACATATATTTATGAATTTAAATTAAAAAGGGGAGGTTGAGGGGAAGGATTAGGGGAAGGGGAGGTGGAGGGGAAGGGGAGATGAAAGGGAAGGAGGGGGAATGGATGGGATTGGGGACGGCTACGGGCCTGATTTATCTTATGAATAACAAAGTTGTTAACATAACTGTATTAATTAAAATTTCGGATGTTATGTATAAGATCAGTTAGTGCATAAGATTTAAAGGCGTTCACATAAAAGTTTTTTCTTCACAGTGAGACTAAATATCGTTTATTCTGCCTGCGAAACCAGATCCAGCTCGAAGGGGAGCTTTGAAGCCTCTGGTTCTCTTATCGTAAGCCTTCAAATAATCATATGTCTAATAATTAGCATAAACGGCAAATTCTTGTGCTGTCATTGGACAAAAATTGTCATAAGTTTGTATGAGAAATCGCCATCTGACTTTTTCCTATACTACATAAATGCCAGTTTCTCGTGTTCTCATTGGCTCATTCAGATTTTAAAGTTTGTGATTAGAGGAAAACCGTTATATGGGCCTAATTTCATAGGAATCTGATAGTTTCTCGCATTCTCTTGGGAGAACTTTGTCACATATCAGTGTTTTACTAGTTCTTTGAAACAAAACAAATACGGTAAATGTGATAGAAGGCGGTAGTTGTCCAATCAGGGCACACCATATAGGCGCACCATACTCTCCAATCTGAGGCCCGTAGACAGGAATTTTGGGTTGAATTTTAGCATAGCCTTTACAAATATAGGAATCGGGCTGAAGTTAAGTTCTTGAAGATGACCTGATGCGGAACAGTTTGTAACATTTGATAATCACGAGGGTTTTTACATATTATTGTTCCGGAAACTTGAGTGAATTTGTGTGGGAAGCCAAATAGAGCTATAATTTTTGCAACTGGCAACGACTTCTTGAACTGTGTGTTGTTCACTCTGTGTTCGAATAATACAAGACATATTTGTAAATCTTTTTATAGATATCTATACATACCTTATACTTTGAATAGTTTGTATTCGGTCGAGAATGCATACATCAGGAGTACCATCACCGATGCGTGACAAGAAAATATCAGTTGCATGCCATATGATACAATGAATAGATAGGTTCATAACGATTGCCGTACTATTGAAAATAGGCTTACGATGTCCATGACTCAGTGCGTGCAGACATAGCATGCATATGCTTTGTCACTGTAATGGGCTTATATACGTATACTAAATATATATATAGTATAAGTATATAAATTATTATTATTATTATTATTATTATTATTATACGTGGTCTCAAAGAAACACTATTGATTGTATATTTTGACAATATTTAAAAAGGCTGAGTTTTTTCCACCAAAATCAAAAATGTGCAAAACAAGTACTATAACCAGTCCGCAGGATGCTGTAAATTCAACGAACATGACAGACCTGTATATACCCATTCTGCGACATCCAACTCCCTACTCCGATATCAACAATAAGTTTAACCCGATCGCGCGCACTTCATAAATATTTTAATAAATGCAGATCATTTTGTATTAAACAAATTTATATGATATTATTCTGTTTTACATGTATTGATGTTTCTGTATACTAATATAGCCTATAATCCTTGAACTGCTCATAACTGTCGTTCACCTCATGCTGTGGGTTTTTATTTTTAATATCGGGTGTTTGCCTGAGTTAGACATTCACTACATACGGTAACGTGTGTACGGTATTTTATTTATATTTTCATTTGCAACCTTTAAATTTTTTTTCATGTCTCATTCCAACGTTTCTGGCCCAACTTTGATGGAAACACTGATTCAATGTAATGTGTAACAGGTATCTCTTCAGTTCACTTCAGTTCACGACTCTCCGCTCTCTATGCATAACCGTGATCGCGAAATTATGAAAACAAATTCTACACCAGATGCAGTTGAAACTGATTTAAAAAAAATAACTGGTAATTTTTGTTTACAACAGTATCGTTTTGAATAAATCTTTGTAGGGTTATCGAAATGATCGGTATTTCATTCAGTCTAGTACATCGATAATAATCATTCTTGTTATAAGTTATATCGTATACAACTGCAAAGCTGTAAGCGGAGCTCTGGTTGCAATTCACTGTATACAACTTCCGTTTTGAACAAGAGACTTCCACCTTTGCACAGAACGGAATTCCAGTAGGAATACAAGTCAAAGTGGGCGTGGTCTTAAGAGCTAGCGAGAGTCGTCTGCTAAGAGCACAGGGGTTTTTAACTTTTATCCGCGGTGTTTGAACGGTCTTTCTGTGTTCTGCTCCTTCTCGTTCGAGCCTCGCGCTTCCTGTACATTCCAGCTCGGACTGTCGCATTGATCGGATTCTCCTTAGCGCTCCTTTGGAATCTTGTGGGCTATCTCGCTCTTTTTCTTTTCTTCTTTTCCGTGTGAAAAACCAGGAAACATACATTACTATGGATACCATCAAGAAGAAGCTGAGTCAACTTAAGGCCGACAAAGAAAAGGCGCTTGACGAGAAAGATGTTGCGGAAGCGTCGATGAAGGAAGCTTTGGAGAGGGAGGAACAGGTAAAAAAAAAAACACATGCAAAACTAAATGAAAATATCATTGCATCTATATTGGTGCGGTATAGCGTTTAAATAATGTACTCGACCTACATTGATAACCATAGTGTATAGACTTCCACTAACAACTCTATACAAACTGCAATCTGTGCCCATCTTGTCGGTACGAAGTTCAAACGTACAAGCATGTGCAGTGGTTTAGGAATAAGACGTACAGTGCAGTAATGGCTATGTGTAATTGATGGGGAGGTGTTCATGAGGGTTAGGAAAACGCCAAGCATTTAGCAGGCTCAAACCATGCTCGCATTGTTCCCATTTCTTTTGAGGCGTAACATATTCGGAGCACCCGCCCTGTGTGCGGTTAGGTATAGGTTCTCGTTGTCATTGTCATTCGCTACCAGTATGTGCATCGCATATAGCTTATACTTGTCGTTATGCGAGCGCAAAGTAAAAAGAATGTATTCGAACATTGCTCGAAGAATGAGCATAGCTTCATTTCTTGAGCGTGAAGTTAAGTCAGTTCTGATTTTCTGCAACCTAAAGCATGCTTGTTGCAGATAATCTTACACGTTGCATCCACCAACTATCCTAACACTATACAGAGCTATTACGTAACAACCGCAACACCTTGATTCAGTATCAATTTGGTCACTAACATATGTTGCATGTATATCGCCTACATCGTGGAATTCCTTTATTCGATCGACGTCAATATTGGGACCGATCCTCTGCACAACTGAATGCCCTTTTCGGGTATTCCCCGGTGCTGCGGAATGGGGATTACGTAATCGTTAACGTGCAGGTCTAATCGACTAAACCTCTCTGTGTTATTGGATATATATAGGCCTATCACCTGTTGGTGTAGGCTACATTTTATTACTGAGTGGCCATAGATGTATATAATTTGTCGCGGATGTGAAGGTAGGGGGGGGGGGTTAGAAGGGCAAGGTGGTTAGGAGGGGTAGTGTTCAGAGAACGTAGAGCAGTTACCGTAAACAAGGCGGTAATTAGTAATTCTAAGTTCTAAAAGCAGCACAAAACAAGATCGTTTGGTGATATTCTATAAGCATGAATTGACAATAGAGGGATTAGTAAGAGATATAAATACAACTCGAGAAGTCGGCGTTCCATAGGATGCAAGCAACAGCATTGAAGCCATTTCTCATAGTGATCTTGAATATACCTAGGTAATAGAAAACAATCTATTTTGAACGCCAAACAGCGAACAAAGGGAAGGAAATTGGTAAAGAATGCCTAAACAAAAACTCACATTTTTAAGGGTAAGATTAACATTCGGATACAGTCGTACGTGTCTTATATCACCTGAACCAAATATGAATTGTGACGCAAATGTACACATGAAGGTCATAGTCAAATATCGCTAATCAGGAGCATAGCATCAAATGTAAGCAGTGTAGCATTAATGTAAATCAATACAAGAAGCTAAACCAGCATAGTCCAACACAGACGTTTATATGGTGGGATTGCGCAAAGTGACAAAAACAAAAATAGGTTCGATGACGTCATCACTGACGACCTTGAGTTTGTAATGGGTATGAGTGTTACCCTTTGAATGGCCAGATGCACGTAAGAAATATCACCTATAACAGAATGTCAGTGGTGAGACATCATAGGGTAGTGACGTCATAGACTTACACTCAGTACAATACCAATTAAATTGTTCCCTTTCGTTTTTCCACATATCATCCCTAGATAGCTTTAGGCATGTATCTTAGCAACGGGCTAATCAGCTGAAGCTATCAAGACGGGGAGGGAACTGCACCATCTTAAATTGTTCGCAGCCTAATGTGTGTTTGTTGAAATATTTAGACTTCGTTATGTCCATTTTACATGAAAATATTTTAGAAAGCCTTTAAACGTCACTTCCGTGGCATCAACGGTTCAGTTAAGTCCTCGGTTCGACCTTGGTTTGCAAGACCATGTAAGTTGTAACTGCTTCTAGTCTACCCACTTATAGCCACTTACACTTGATAATACTTAATTTGGTATAAAAGATACATACACCTAGAACACCTAGAAACTGTCAACCACGTGACATCATCGGTTCAATGACGTCATCACTTTATCCTCGTTTTGTCAGACCATGTAAGTCGTACCGACTACTCTAGTCTACCAACATATAGCTAGCCTCTTACGCTTGATAAGTCGTAATTTAGCATAAAAGCTACCTACGCGAAATAGTTACAAAATGTCATCCTCGTGACGTCACGGTACAATGACGTCAGCAGGTCAGCTACAAGTTGCATCGTTAGAAGTTAGCGTTTACGAAGAGTCAACCACATACACCCTGTGTTTGAAAACCAGATGATTTCGCTGTACTGATATCCTCCCAGTCCTATGCAGTCCCTATACATTGGGTGTGACCACGTGGTCATGACGTAGTGTTAAGATTTATTAAATCACGATAATCTTTTAAACTGAACAAAGATGCTACATATGACTTACCGTAAAGACCCCTTGTTGTACCTTCATTGTACACGATCACGTTTAGTGTTATATATACTCCATGCATGGTAAGAATTCGCCTAACATAACCTAACATCGCCTAACATACTTCCAGTACGTCACATATTGTCTCCCTAATTATGCACACTATGTAGTCTAGCGGATATCCGAATCACTGGGAACTCCACAAGCACAGGGACATCGCATTCAATCGCATATTATTTTACGATCACATTGGTACAGTTTCAATGATCTAGTTTTAAATTAGCCTCGGTATTTGGAACAGAGCCATAAAAGACAATCAAGCGGTGACTGAAGTGATATCGATAACATTATCAATACTGTGATGGCCTATATTAGCAATAAGAACACGCCCACTTTAGGCTTTAAGAGCGCAGAGAATCTAATGAACGTGACACTGCAGATGTACAAATAACTTACAGGGATGTTACGTAACGAGTTGCTACCATAATTATTTTACAAATAGGGTTTTTTTTTTTATTTAAAAACAAAATTCTTTAACTGATTAGATGCTTGACATATAGGTAAGATAATATATCAACACGAATGTAAATCGCCGGACTAAAATACGGGAGTTTGGGACACTTTTGCTCCAAGTTACCGTCCTAGTGGATCCCACTGATAAAGCTTTTTATGACGTCATGTAGTTGCGCATAACATGGAATAATTACTAATAAATAATAATTAAAATCATATACTTTCGGTGTCGATGAGCATAAGATAGACGAGAATACTCTTCACACAAGTAGCTGTGTAACTATCGAGAGAAACTCATTTGCATAACCCAGAGACCCGGATGTCGAGATATTGACATACCATACATACCAGCCTGCATTCCATGACCATATTTTTACGCATGCAAGTGTAAGGCCTACACATTAGAGTTTGTTCGTTATATATATATACACGTGTATATATCCAATTGGTGTGGCACTGTATAAGATTTTATCTGAACTTACACACACATCTGTAGATAATATTACTAAAACTAAATTAACATTTAATATGTTAACATTTTTGAGGGGTTTCATCCGTAATTTGTTGGTGCTTTATATCATAATTATCGAAACGTTACAACGCTTGTTTGTCTGTGGACGTTTAGTTTATTTATAACCAAATCACAACCGAATTCTGACCGTGCGTAAAGTCGTTTCAATGAATTGAAATTAAATTAAATTATATGGTAAGATGTGGTGAGACGAAGTTGAAATCAACCTCCTTTATGGTTGATGTATTTATTTTATATATTAATATTATCATCATTATTACTAGTTGCTATCGTGATAAGTTTGAAAATAATATTCTTTCGTCATTGAAACTTGTTCATAAGTAATGCGAAATAAGGGAAATTATTTGCGAATAAAATATCACGATGTCAAGGCCGGATTAAATTGACAGAAATTGAACTAACAAGTTTACAGTAATTTTAGAGGAAAAACAAACTATAGCTAATTATGCATTAACGATTGAGGAATTTGATTTGCTCAATTCAGGTATTTGTACATATAGTTTTGTGTTTCAATATTTCAATTGATCTATGTACATTTTCTTCCATGCTGTCATACCTAGTTTCATCAGATGATAACTTAAAAGTAGATGCATGGGCTATTACGATGTTTCCCTGAAGACAGATATATGATTTTAATATTGTATATAGCTATATTTCTATGCAGTCCTTTAAGTTAATTAGAATAGGCTGCATGCATGGTTACTAACTGTTGCCATTCAAGTGTAGTGCATGTTTAACAACTCACATAATTTGAGCATTTGTACACAACTTTATGATCCCGAGAATTTTCATTGAAACGAACCCCAGTATATATGGTGAAACAGTGACCTCCACACAAATCTAATCCCCGTTACACACTCCCCTCCTTTGTGTATGTATGTCTTCGCATATATACATGTGCTAATGATCACGTTTAATTGTCACTTTATATTTACGTTTCTCTCGTGTTTTCCCTTTTCAGGTAAACGATGAAAACAAAGAACTGCAGACCCGTATCAAACAACTTGAGACTGAGCTGGATGATACCTCAGAGAAGTTAAACAGCACCATTATAAAATGTGAGGAGGCAGAAAAGGCTCAGCAAACGGTAGGTACAATATAACGACATATAATCCTATATAGCTAGCTATATAGCTAGCTACTATACTAGATATATACTAGCTATATAATTAGCTATAGCTAGCTATATACTAGCTATATAGCTAGTCTATACTGGGCGCCATCTATGAAAAGTCAGATATTGTTACTATAAATGCGCCTGTGTTTTTGTCTTGTCTTTTTTTTTTGTCGAAAGGGAAGAGTTGGCCCAGAACCCAACCGAAACAAAGGTTATGGGTTAGGATGACGGGGGGGGGGGGGCTGGATGGGGAGGATGGCGAATTTACTTACAAGACCAGTGGTTTAGATTCAAAAATATACCAGGATACGCGAAAGACAAGTTCTATTCCCGCTTTGGAGTGGATTCATATAAAATTCCCTCTCCCTTCCCCTCCCCTCCTCTCCCGTCCCCACCCGTCCCCAATTAGACGGATTACCGATTACCTCTTTATATAATATATCGATTAACTTATATCGTTGCGTGATGCAGCCTCAAGCTGCACATTGTACACGTGAATGAACAACCATATTGGGTTAATATGTGATGGGACGGATTTTAGGTGTGGTGTCCTATTGAAGGGGGTGGGGTGGGGGGGTTAGAGCTCAAAACCAAATCGGATTAAACCGAAAGAATGGATGGCAATATTCTTGATTGTAGGTAGCAGAAAAACACGTTTTAACACATTTCATCGTCTCATTAATTCCGAGCAGAAGATTTTAACGTACAGTTTATAACGAAAGAGTTTGGAGGCCCTTAGTTATTTCCTCCTTGAAACCTTCATAATGTGCAGATCATGGAGTGAACTGATAAGTTTTACCAAGCCTAATACTAGTAATAGTCTGTGTTTGAACTACCTCAGATAATATGTGTAGTGTCTATGTTGAACCATGTGGCGATCATTCCTGCTTCAGTGAAAGTCCTCCACCCCCCCCCCCACCCAACCCCACCCAAAATCCGTCCTAACCGACAAGACCACCTAACAACATTCTCAAAAATGAAGGAAGAGGTTAGCCCAAACGGAAAAGAAAGTTGTTTAGAACCCAATGGAGGACTACAAAACAAACGCCTCTTTCTCCACTTGAAAATAAAACCAAGCCAAAAGCCACCGGGGAGACCGCCCAGCATTATCGCTGCACAACAACAATTTATAAGTGTGTCATTGACATCCATAATCTTATTCATTGTGGCCCGCGGTTTTGATCATGGAATTCCAGTCATGAGATCTGTGAGGGAGGCTCTGTGTAACCCAGTCGACATGAATTGAATACTTCCGATCCGTTTTCCTTATGTTGTAAAGCAAAATACTAATATGAAACATGTAGTCGGCAGAACTGAATGGAATCATTCATTTTTCGTCAATTATCTCTTTATTTGTGACAAATCCTTAGAGAGTATCTTATTTTCGCTATAATCCTCGGTATTAAATATATGGCTTAGATTTTAAAAAAAACCAACAACTTACGATCAATTACCGAACAGATTTTACAACAGCTGGTTTACGTATATGATACCGATACATGCAGGAAAAACAAAATATTTATGGACTACAGACCAAGGTATATAATTTGATACGGTCCACTTCTTCACGGAGTTAAGTACCCGATTCGATTTGGTCAAGGTGATCTGTTGTTGTATGTCGTAATAACTTCTAATTTGACGACGGGGACATCAATATTCAGACCACACCCACTGGGAGGAGCTGAAATCATTGATTTGACCTGCAGATAAAATATTCAATATTTTGTTGCAAGTTGCAACTTATTTCCTAGGATTAAATATTACAGGGCCTTTCCACATTGGGATGCAACATGCAATTATCCGCTAAATAACACAGGTGAGTGTAGTCTATCTTAGATGGTCGAAAACTACAGAAGAGCGCTTTAGGACAGCGGCCCCAATACTTTTAGGTCCACGACCCAGGATCTTCTATGAGGATTGAGCCACGAACCCCCCCCCCCCCACACCCACACCCCCACACTTCAGAATTGATGTTTGGAAAGGCAAGGACGTGGATTTGACGTTATAAAAAAACAATTCCGGAAAACTGTAAATACATTTTCAGCGTCTGAAAAATAAAATCGCGACCCACCGAAATGTTTAGACGACCCACTTTTTGGTCGCCTTCCATTATTTGCACACCGTCGCTTTAGAAATCATGAAACATTTTGATAACTTCTAAAACCAATATAGAAGTACAACGTTTCCATGTTGCAAGACGGCAAGGGGATGGGGTGGGCGGCACAAGACGAGAGGCAGGTGGTATGCAAACCGGTTACTCTCGCAGCCGCTAGCGACACCAACTGCCGATAAATTCGTGCATTCTTGTTAAAACAATTCATATGAAATCTTCATGAAGAAAAACAAAAACGATCAAAAAACGCAAGAGGGTAGAAAAACAGTCTTTACATTTTCTTTAGAATTTGGTCATTCTTGTTTCTGTTGGTTTGTAGAAACACAACAATACGGCCACATGTTCAAAATTTTGACATTCTTAAAACTACTTCATCATCGAAACCGCTGATCAACAAATTTGGTTGCTCATATTACATCGATGTTATAATCATCAGATCTCACCTCCCCGGTGTCCTTAATGACCTTATAAAGAAAACTAGGTTTGACCATGGAGGTAAGGTTTGACCAAAGCAGTTTATCCGTCTCATTATATATAGGAACGTGCCACAATGTTATTTCGGAAACGTCCCTATAGGCTATAGGACCGGAGAATGGCTTCGAATTACATGTATCAAATTTGTGAGGAAAAGAAAACAAAGTATAAACTTGGTCTCTGTAACTATTCTAAACAGACTCATCTGCGTAAAGATTCACTGATTGTATAATTTTGTTTTCGCAAATTTGCAAAGTTGCAAAATACATTCGGGTATATAGCTTTGCTCAGTTTTACGGCTTGCTGTGTTTTTCAGAGAAACCAATCTCACCAATACAGTTGGTGAAAATGCCTACCAGTCTCTGGTTTGAAATGTTGCAAAATGTAACTCTCTCAAGCTTTTTGAGGTACGAGGGCTGAGAAGGTAGCCCTTTCTAGGCTAATGAAAATCCCATGCGATTTAAGTTGATTGTTGTAACCAAAGTTATAGAATCCTTTATTGCAGCGTGTATGACGAAGATATGTTTTTTTCTTTTCAAAGCTGGTGATATTTTGTAAATGTATCTGGCAACAGCTTAAAAAATGATTGTCATTATGAAAAGATTCAGCTGTAAATGTTTTTGTGTTCTTTATAATATGTAAATAATTCAATCACGTATACCGACATATAGGCAAAGAACATTTCTTCAAAACAGTTGCAGTTTGATAAACATGTAATTACAGGGAACTTTGACTATGCAAATGAATTATATTTCAAGGATAAATGAACAAGAAGAATTTAACAGGACAGCAAAGCACCATACTACTGTGACCCACTTCCCGGAGAAAGGAAGCGTTATACCCATTCAAAATAGTTTACATTAAAAAAAACCTTGGGCTTCTAGTTTTAGGGATAAGAAAATTGGGATTTTCAACGAACAGTTTTCTTTTCTTTAAGATGACTCGTGCTCTACGTTGTCTGCCATCGGCTTATCCCTTTAAATTGTGCTTCTCTCCAATTATGTGAATGTGTTGATATTATTTGCCCCGCCCAAGCAAACACCTTTTGAAATACTGACGATAGCCTGCCGGGTAAATTAATGATCACTGGTTAACTTACATTATCATCTGTCAATTACACTGTTTAAGAAAACATCACCCAATGATACAGCATGGGTACGAAATTACCAAACCACTTGATCCACTCTCAACCGTAGTGTCCTTAGATCGAGACGATGTCAAGTCAAATGAGTATTACTAAGTCATTTGGAAAGTCTAGCTGTTTATGATATGCCGTCTGCATATACAGGTACTGCAGCAAAGATGTCTGGCAGTAAAAACATTTTCTCTGTGGCGTGGTCATTTCTAGAAGAGAGCCATCACATCAAGATTTCCCGGTCTTGAGAGTCTCAATTTGAGTCGGTCTCTGTTTGAAATACTCCTCGTTTTAGAAATCAATCGATACTAACTGCTACGATCAGTTTACCTCGGTCAGCTAACCCCCTGTTTTTTCTTCTTCCACACACGGGCACACCCATTCAATGACGTCATGCACACTGCCTAAAGATTTCTATTTAACAAAACGGAACGAAGTCTGCCGTGTCGCATTGTGCACTTACTCCCGCTGGAGAGTTGACGGCGATCATTGTATAGAAAAAAGTCAGCTTTGCAATTTGAAATGTGCATGCATGGTGGTGTAGGTGGGTGACACAGGGATATGGAACACAGCCCACTGCACCGGTGACGCGAGATGTGTGGTTTTAATATACCAAATCTGCGGAAGTCACGTATACATTTAGGTATTTTACGTTTCCTTTGAAATAAGAAGAATATGTTCTTTGTATTATTATTCAAGAGAAGGCAGTTCTTTTGTTTTCGCGAGTTAGCGATGTATTCCGCTATGGTATTATTGTGTCGTATAGAATACCGAATTTACGATGACGAATTATGACGGGTTCGACTATGTATATATATTATCGGTCTTTGTGAGATGTATCAATGCGGCAGACAATAACAGTTTTAGTTGTGAAAATATGTATATAATACCAAACAAAACCAGCTCATTGATTCATGTACATGTAATATACTTACAACTAGATAGCATGGTTACTAAAAGGAGAGTGGAAGGGGTTAAATAAGGAAAGTTATATATAATAATGTCCATCTTCAAGAGTTCAATACCTGGTCGACTATAAAAGACAGGGAGAGGGGGTTACCAGGGTTAAAATTTCTCTTTTTGATTTTAAATTTATAATTGCACAACTGTTCTCACAGAGAGATTGGTGGGACACGGGTGATTTTAGCGGGTCGAAATTATATCCTTTTGTTATACAAGAAATTACGCCACCTTTCTATCATCCCCACCGGACCTGTGTGAACCCCCCCCCCCCCCTCCACACCTTCCCCTCGAAAAGTTAGGCCTCTCTACATGCTTAGCTTGCCTACAAGTCGTAGTTAAACCACGGTCACTACGGGGGGGGGGGGGGTTGTTGCCTTTCAATAAAGTGGTTGAACGAGCCACAAAAAGATGATATAGTCCTATGTTGATACATGGAAATCAGCAGAGTGGCAAGAATTGCCATGTTATTAACTCCTTTAAAAAATCCATGTTTTTCTCTTCCGTGACCTATACCGGCTAACGATATGTGCATTTTGCGAATTAGAAGTGTTTACTCTCTTAACTGAAATCCATATTGAAATAGATCTGACGTCATCGAAGCTTGCGGCTTAAAATGAATCTTTTCAGCTTTTCTTTACAGCGTCGTTCAGAATAAGTAAGAGTACAATAGTTGAGCATTTGTGTTATGTCCACCCCCCCCCCCTCTCCCTACACGTACCCCACCTAATTATTCCTGGTCAATATATTCTTTTCTATCTGACATACTGTGGTAAAGCTTTCATCTTCCAGAAAAATAATTTATGACTTCGAGTATTAGTATGCCATTGTTTGACGAGTGTATTTGTAACACGCAAGCTGTGAACACCGATCACTGAATGACTAAACATAACAACTCTCTGGTCTAAACCTATCATCTGTATATGCAGGCAATTAATACGTTCCGAGTATGGATATTCGTCGGTAAGTTGGGCGTGGTTTATCAAAGACCACGCCTCCATGTTGACTTGGCGTTATAGCAACAATTTTAAAAGAGATTGCCACACCTACTGTTACTAGCAGTCACTAATAAAGTTCTCAGAAATCAAGTCTGAAATATGACGAGGTATTAACGTTGGACACCCTTCAGGTAATATCTACTTGCGTCGCTTCACTGTTTTTTGTGTGGATATGCCGGTTTTAACTTTATATCATACCCGCAAGTTGATCAAAGTGTTCCCCATACAGTTCTAGCCACAGGAAAGAGGATACGTGTTAAAGAGATTACGAGAGATTAATATGCAATGATGAATGTAAGGCATGGTTATGGTCGTAGTTTCCTTCCGAATTGTAAGACAGTAATAAACAAAAGAAGCAAAATTTAAGGATGGGTCTGTAGGCCTTTAGCTAAAACGTCATTTTGTGATTGCTGAAGTTTACGGTGGCCATTTTCAGTTTACAAGGAAGAAAAATAGACCATCATTATTCCACAACGGTGGCAACCGAAACAGGGGATAAAGTCAACAATCAATGCCCAACTTGCACTCCCAGCTGATGTGTCCGTGAAATTTAGAATGAAGGGTTTCGGCAGTATACCACAATATGTAGACATACCACTGTACGATCCATCACGTAGATATGGTGTAGTATAAGGAGACCACACGTTCTCCAATTCATTCACTTTTTTGATAAGGGTAGGGTGGCGAGGGGAGGGGTAACATTTTAAGCAGAATTGAATGTAAGGATATGTAGAAACAGCCCCTACGATTGTTGTCCACCCATTTCAAAGTGTCTACATTAACTTGAAACCTGGCATCGGTGTTTGAACGGTAATATAGAATTTCCGACAATTTTCAGTAAAAATTAATGATAATTAACTAAGCGCGCAAACTCGGGTTGAAAGAAACCTTTTCAGAAATGTCACCCAAGGCATGGGGGTCAGGAAACTAAAATTCGAACTTGATATTTATATTGAAACAAACTCAGCTCCATGGTCTTACATTGATAACATGGCAAGCATTCATTTGGATCATATGGCACGTAGGGTGATGCAGCCTAGCCCCCCTCCTCCCCTCACGATTCAGCTTTTTTAAGCCGAATCTGACTAACGTACCTAAATCAATCATATACAACCACGTCATGTAGCTACTGTTACATTGTACGCTTTCCTGTTTGTGATGCAGATTTGAAAATTTTGAACTCTGCATTCATCCTCGTGCTCAACTACCTAACAGGTTGAGCAAAAACCAAAAAATTATTGATATTCTGTAAACGTGACATTTGTGAAGCATTTACAATGCATATTGCCATAGAAACTCGTCAAGGGGTACTGTGTGTATGTCTGGTAAACATCAGAAATAACTAAAGCGTTAGTCATCAATGAATCTATTAGACACGTTTTGAATATTCAACGATCGCCGTCCTCTTTAGCAAATGTAATTATATTTAACTCATTAATGTTGGAAAGATCATATCAAAGAGCCAAATTACAAATATGTTGGAATGACTTCGACGAGGAAAGTAGATAGATTATGAAGAGCGTCGAAGGTTTAAGTGCTTAAAATGTCGCAGGGAGGGTGGTAATTGACAAGAAGATCAGAACCGGTGGTTTCCTGCGCTTCACTGTGTAGGAAAATAGCCCAGTATCCTTAGTCACGTGACGAGTTCGGGGCCGCCCTGTGTACTTCAGCGTACGATACGTATGGAAGGTTCTATTATGCACAAGGCGTGCTCAAAGGACTGGCTTTACGTATAGTGTATTACTCGGAACACTGTAACAAACACATTCAGCACTTTGAGAAAACTGGAGTGAGACGTTAGCAAATTTAGCAAATACGTGCATTAAAGGACTCAAACAAATATTTTGCGATCTTCTTAATTAAACTGTACTTGCTGAATAATTTATCGTAGTGATAATCAACCACCTTGCTACCTGTGCAGATTCCAATATCCGCCTGTGCTAACAATACATACACTTAGTGTACGTACGACGCTTACTACATACACAGCCTCCTCTGCAGTTTGGCTTACGCTCAACAATTTTTCTCCGTGGAATAGGATTAATAAATATCAGGAATAATGTCTTCCGTCGACGGATTTAGGAAGAAAATCCAAGCTTTAAGGAATGAAAAGGAGGAAGCACTGAAAGAAAAAGAAGATTCCGAGAGGAATCTAAAAGAAGAGCGAGAGCGGGCAGAAAAAGTAAGTCGAATACCATTTTAATGGGCTGTGCCTCTTCATTATGCACATGTACATCTAGCCTACACGGTGTCATATCTCTCCCTATACACTGTACACCCAAAATGGACGTCAGTACATAGACTCTAACTTAGCGTCCTACCAAGCAAATCTCGTTTCGATCAACGAGTTACTGCGCAGATATCTATTCCATCTTGTTCTAACAGTATTTGTCAAAATCGTAGTTTGATTAATATGTAATTAGCCTAACGGTGTTTGCAGTATCAGCTGATGTTTTAGGTACTGTGTAGCCTGTTGGAATACCCGCGGAAGTAATTGAAGTTACCTATGCGCTCATTACAAACAAATCTAACACTGTAACTGTGTAAGGTGTAACTTCGGCACAGGCACTCTGCATACACTCAGCTGGTTACCAATTAATAATTCAACAGTTTAAGTCATTCATTCGGTGTCTGGTTTGTGCAAAATGTTTGTTTATGCCATTAAAATTAAAATACGTTTTTGAGCAGTGGTACAGCCAGTTTCATCAAGATGTTAGGCAAACTGTTGGCTATGCAAAGTTAGTGTAACATTAATGACATCCAAACCTATCCCCTCCCTGCTATGCCAAGCCTATTTAATCATGCAATTTGCCAAGTGAATAACATCCAAACAATAAATGAGGATTCATACACATTATTTTTTACAACATTGTTAGCACTTTTAATTTGTGCAGGCTTCATGAAAAATACCCTTTTTTTTAAATTGCAAAAATGATAGTCCGCAATTATATTGTTTAATGGGTGGTTGATTGTAAAAGTAAATGTTTGTTTCATTGAAGCATCAGACTATGTTATTTTGTGTAACTGTACATAAATAATAACCCAGTTCTGGGGCGAGTGGGAGGATAGATATATGGTTACAAAATAAGTAGTGAGGAACCGATTTGTTTGTCTTCTTTCTCTTACAGTTCTTGAATATTCCTTGATTCTATGAACAAATTAGAAGCTCTGTAAAGTAACAAACAGTGTCTAGGACCTACAGCCTACAGTACTACATTTGATATTAAGTTAATTGACCCTATGGTACATGTCTGTGGTATAGTGAAAACAAATCTGTCAGGAGAATTCATTATACATACATGTATGGCACTGAACATTACACTTGTGTGGGAGTGCAGTTCTAAAAGCTAAGTGCTACCAGTGAGTTGTTTGCATTTAGTTGACATTTGACAGATCTGTTTGTACTTACATGGCTGTATCGGATATGCCAGTCTCAAGTTCAAATCTGATAACAGTCATTATATTCATAGGTTATTATGCAGACCTTTGTTGAGTTTGAAACTTATGATATCTGGCCAAGGCTCCAGTTTGCCTACATTTGCTGCCTTCTTGTACTCTAGATTAGCTAGTTAAATGAGATTATGCAAGGCATTTGAGACTATGGCAAATTACATTTAGATTAAATCAACAAAAGTCTATGACACCCAAAATGATGTAAAGATCAAAGGGTTCTTCCAAATCCACAATGTACAGTGTACAAATACCAGGAATCAATGACACATGTTCAAAGTTGAAAAGACTGCAAATACTAACGCTCTGCAGTGCATAGTCTGATGGAGGTTTCAATGGTTTTGGTTGAGCTGTGAGTCAGAGTGCTACGGTAAACAACTGCAAAAGAAACCACTCTATGTTGAAATAACTATATTTTGCAATTGGTTGGCAATTTTTGTACAGTGACTACTAATTTCATTCAGTTCCCAGCATCTCATCACATAGATGCTATTTCATACAGACTGTATTAAAGATAATTAAACACTTGTGTAAATGTGAAATTTTCCAAAACTTTTGACTTTAATATTTAATTCATTATTTGGCATGTGAGCTTACTTTCAAGTACTACAGTATAATAGGTACACTATCAAATAGGTACACTATCAAACTACTGTGCTGTACATTGTTAATGATATTTGAATAACCAATACCACTAAAAAATTTCCAACTCACAAAGATGTTTCAAGATCACATTCTGTACCGTAGGCTGTACCAAGAGGTATGGGTGAAGGCTTGGTACAATAGTTGCAGTATCGTGTTAAAACTACTTTGGTACCTCCTTAAAGAACATATCATGTAGGACAATAATGTTAGTAGAATATATATTAATATCCATTGATGTAATGTAAGCATTCCTTTTGCACATGGATTGCGTGAACATTAAGTTTCACTACACCTTGTACAGTATGATGGCCATGTGCTGTCACTGTGGTGCTTTTAATTAGCATTCTACATGATACATGTACAGTATACAGCACACTTAATCTTTCCACACATGAACACTGTACAAATTACACACTATATATGTTCATCGTATGCTAATACCTACAGTACATGCCTGCATACTTATGTCACTCTCCACGCCAGCTATGCTTCTTGTGTGTGTGTTCTCCAGTACTGTTAGCTATACCAGCAAAGCCCTCTTCGATAGTTGAGTTCATGGCTATGTATACCACTTTTTGTAACTTTGTTATTAGGCCAAGTAGGTTAATTCATCAGTTGGGAATTGTTATTTAACACAAAGCTCTTCTTTTCACATTTGTACTTGAAATACCAACCAAATTCCTCCTCAGTTTGGATTCTGTAATGAGGTATTCATTGTAATTATGTGCAAATCCCATTCCATTGTGTGGCTATGGTGGCGGTGAATGTCAAAAGGACTTTGCTGCATACAGTATAGTAACTATGGTGCTTTTCTTTGCTGTGAAATTTCTTTCACAGATTATGGCAATTGTACACACTGCTGATTGCTGAAAGGGTTATTCTATAAGTACTGTGATTTGTGAGGACTACAGTTGTAGCTACAGTACACCTTCATTGCTCTACTCATTATACTAATTGTTATGGAATCAAATCAATAAAATCCAGTCACACTGGGCCCACCCAGACTGGTCTTTTAACTCCTTAACCCATCCTCACTATTATTCAGCCCATAAGTTCACCTCTACCACATTATTTCCTTTGGCTTCTCCAAGTTTTCTGGTTAGCCTAGGCCCAAAGTCCTACTTGCTGAAGGGCTCCTTCATGCAGGAACAGTTGCACACAAGATGGTTAACACAACTAGTAGAGATAGCCTTTCTATAGTATGTGTAATTTCTAACTTGAAGGAAACCCAGGCCGACTATTGGAATGTTTGCCAGAAAACTTTGAATTGGATGTTGTGAATTGTATCCTTAATGATATCTACTGTACTACATGTATGGTAACAATGTTCAGGCAATTTGAACGTTCAATGTCGGTCATTTGAGAGCATTTCAGAACAAGTTTGTTCCGAGTCCAGTACACAACATTTAAGCAAAGCACAAGAGCTCTGCTAGTGGAGAGTATGAGCACATGTTCCAATTATGAGCTTCACACAGTCGGTTGGTACCTTAGCGCCAGGTGTGAAAATTAACAGTACTTTCACATTGCACAAGTATGTATATATATGTACATTGTATACAGTATTGTATATTTGTACTACCAACCTACCAGTGCCCTTACCAGTACTGATGAAAGGGTATACATACATCAGTTGAACCCACCATAGTATACAAAGGTATATTCTTCTTTGCAAATTTATGAACAGGATGTTAAATAAACACAAACAGACCTGGGAAAGGGGTTTAAAAAAAAATGGCTATTGACAAGAGGTCGTTAAAGTACCCTATTCTCATGATGATGTGGAACAAGATTAAAGCACTAATGCTGATCCTCGGCATCACTGTTTGTCACACAGATAATTACATTATAAAGTTGTTGACATGGTGATTTGGTGTGTTTGTCTCCTTTCTTTGGGTCTTGTTAATAAAGCTTTCCTGCATATTTCTCCCATGAATGGATGTCAGAACGAGAGCATGGGGATTGATTGAATCATTGAATGAAGTTAATTTGACCTGCAACGGTTTGTTCGTTTGGTGGATTCCGAGATAAGAAGTTCATTTAAACAGGGAAATGGGATTTGTTAAATCCTGACCTGTGTGTGGTGTTAAGATGATCAATGCAAAATCAGATGACCCAGTGCACTCTGAAATTCAAACTGTATTTTCTTATGGTAACTAAGTCCTGAACTTGTTGTACATTTTTTTTTTTTTTTTTAATGATTAAAGTTCTGGTCGTAATTAATTGATGGAATATCAAAAATTAGTGCAATATGGTCAGCGCTCAAAGAATACGTAAGACCGATCATTTCTGGAGTACAAAGTTTCTATTCGTGGAATTACCCATGTATAGTATATATTTAAATCAAAGTGAAATAGTGCACTGTTGCTTTAGGGCTTTTCAGTATTGCCAGTACTTTGGGCTGGTGCTATGTTTTTTTGTTGTTGCCAAAGTACCAGCAGAAACCTTTGATCCCTAATAAGATTCTGTCCACTTTCATTTCTGTTCTATTAATCAGATCCATTCAAAGGTGATTTGATGGATGCACTGGGCTGAGAGTGCCTGTAACCCAACCAAAGCAGCTTTGTTTACAATTCATTAGCTACTTTACAACAATATTAAAATGTTAATTGATTATTGATATTTAAGAGTACAATTTAAAGTCGTTCAAATTCAAACAGTGGTTCTGAAGGGTCAGACTGCCAATTATAAAGCAGTGTCTGTACTTTATATGAGCCATTCTAACAATTTCCAACATTTTCTTGGTGTTTTAGGAATATCTCATAGTAACACCAAAGAGTGGCCTTGGTATTTACTTCGCTCCTCTCTTACCTGTCTCCCACTCCACAATTGCACTTTCCTATCTACCTAACTACACACTTGGAATCGTTTTAGCACTGCGCCCTCTCTCCCTGGGCCACGCCCACTAATTCCTCCTTCCGTATCTACACGTAATTTCCGCAAAATTATCGCTTGTGATTTTACGACTATTTTTCTCGTTTTTGGGAATCATCCCTGGATAACCAGTAAGTTTTGGGGGTTTAAAACCAGTGTATTATATTTGTACACCAAAATGTTGCAAAGTTTGGACCCTACTGTATGTTGTTGGACAAGATGGATTGCTAGTCAAGCAGTCTATAAACCTGTCTTGGGACTTGGAAACTCCACCTTTTGCTATAACAGACATTCTTCTCTAGAGGCTACAGTAGTTGGCATGGTCGATGTCGAAATTTCTTCTTTCCACAGATCTTGATGTTGTTATCATATTGTAACAACTCTGTGCAAAAACTTGTTTCAACATTTTTTCATGGTTTCAATTTTCTCTTCTTAATTTCATCCAATCAACACAGGCTGAGGAGGAAATGGCCAACTTACAACGTAAACTACAACTAACAGAAGAAGAACTTAGCCGTTCTGAGGAAAGAGTAGCTGATCTGCAGAGCAAGTATACCGACATTGAACAAAGCTCAGAAGAAAACGAAAGGTGAGAAATTTCGTATCCAGAGTGCTGCTACTGCTGCTTACCTGTCTCGGTAATGGTACAGTCCTCTGGATGTCATATGTGACTTAACTACCTATTACTCACAAAATGGTATTCCCTCTACCTTTGATTTAGAAGACTAAATATGTGCTAGTTCTGTCGCAGTCAAATTCTAAGGGGTGGGGGGGGGGCAAAGGGACTGTTGTAGACTTAAGAAATGGTGGGTTTAGAAAGATCGGAAGTGAGTGGTAACCCAGAAATCTGTCCAAGAGGTGCTGTGCTAAGGTGATGCCAATTTGTAGGCCAGGTAATTTGGAAAGTGCACTTTAGAAGTTGGGATGTACTCCTACTAGGCTGTACTGGTTAAAACGGTTAACCGACCAAAGTCTGCCATACATTGTAAAAGTTTGTGTAAAAGTAAGTGGGCCTGACGTATCGGACCTAACAGGATCTTCTTCAGAGGCTGAATGACAAGTAACAGAAGTAACTACACTAGGGACAAAAACAGGAACAGAAATTGTCCCTTGCTGTAGTTTTCTGTTACTTGTCATTCCAGCCTCTGAAGAAGATCCTGATAGGATTGAAACGTCAGGCCCACTAACTTTTACACATTCTCTTACACAGGCTCTTTAGTGGATAAGCAGTTTGATAACAGTTTTTTGTTTTATTTTGATCATCGAAAAGTGTAACCGTTTCTTGTAATGCCAATTACTCTTGAGATCAAATTGTTCTCGAAATAGTTACTTGCCGAAAATCACGTAACAATGGCACCAATTATCACGCATCCATACACACTTTTTAAGATCGAGGGTACGATTGAAGGGATTACCAAGCAGTAAGTGACCCATGGCGCGCCTATTGTTACCCCGTTTTATGACATTGCAAGCGTGCATTGTAATCCTTTCAAATTTTATAGTTTTATTTTCACTATAATCTGGAAATCTTTGTAATTATCTAGATTGAAACAAGATTTTAAACGTCTACAAAGCCTGATAAGTTATTGACTACCAAGTCTGAAACACTCTTCGAAAACAGTAAGGTTCCTATAAATGACGTTGGGAAAGATGAAAGGTTGTAGAAGGGATATAAGCAGGCACGAAATTTGATGACTTCCATTGCAAGTCTATTCTCTCAAGCTCAACCCCATACTACATTCAAGAACATTTCAACATGCCTTCATGCCAACATACCTTCCAAAGTTTGGAACTCTTTTCAAGAGGTTCGGCAGTCGCCGGTAAAGTGCAATTTCTGTGGCACCTTGTTACAGTACAGAGCCATCTGAAACTCTGTCAAGGGGTCGCAGTAGAAAGCACCGACAGCAATTCTGGACGCTTTTGTCAGCCGAACGGTCTGCAACCAGAATAAAAGCCGAGAGGCTAGACGACCTAATCGTCAAGATGGTAGCCAAGGATGTGCTTCCAGTCAGCTTCGTTGAAGGAGATGGATCGAGTCGAGCTATGTGGTACCGTCAAGACAAACCGCGGCAGCGTTACTGACAACGAAGTACGAGGAAAGGAAGGCGATCCTGCAAAGGAATTAGGAGAAGATGGCCTTTTGTGTCCGTCACGACCGACTGTTGGTCTTCTAGATCGTCAGAGGGCTGCAAGACTGTTACAGCACATGGTGATAGTTGGATAAATCCAAAAGCAAACCCCGCCCTCTCCTCCCCACCCAGAGAAAGCACTACCGCATAAAAGTGGTGGTGCTCTTATGAAATTCTAATCAGAGTCGTACATATCTCTGATTTTGGCTCTTATCTTTGAGGCAAAATTGAAACTGTTAGTACAACAAAAATGGTCATCCGGTTAGTGAATTAACTGCGATAACACAGCCCTAGCGCCTGCGCCCGGCAGTTCTGAACGCCGCCCAGCACAAACAGAATTTTACATATTTCCACCTGGCGCTGTTCTTCATGATTAATTTTAACATTACCAAATTACGGGTGAATACTTGGAACAGTTATTTACATTTGCCATCTAAACATACCTCACTTGCAAAATAATTCTAAAGAGGGTGGGAGACACCCCCACCCCTTAAGACCCCTCCCTAGGACGTGGATCACACAACCACACACATCTGCCCGGCACTCAACTATTGCTGAGCAAATCCCTGGAGGAGAATAGGTAATTATCACCATACTTTTAAGTATCCAGATTACTGAGTTTGGAAAGAGTAGGGTAGAAGGTGGATTAAACCAACAAAATCCAGTACAAGTGTTAAATGTTACTGAATGGAAATCCAAGTAAATATTATTTTTGCTTCAAAACATTTGAAACAACTATCTGTCTATATTACTTTAGCTAGCTCAAAAAGACAACATATATGATGTTCCAATTTTTTTGTAGTTCCCTCCTCATAAATGAACACCCTATAGTCATACAGATACAGTATCACACAGACTGTGAGTCACACCCTGCCTTGTGCACATGTAGAGCAGTGCCTCTCTTGTTGTGCACATATATTTCAATGGCATCTTGATAATACACCGGTAGTTTGCATAGCAGACTACCGTACAGTCTGTGTGTAATGGACCTTTACTGTATACACTGTCTGTTGAGTAATAATACAGTACTACTACAACTGTTTAATGAAGAGTGAACCACACACACAAGTACACAGCTCAGACACATGCAAGCCGCATTAATTTGTAGTTTTTATCTGCAGCTACAGAAACATGGTGTAATTGCAGTGGAAAATGTTCAGTGCGGCCATACTTTTAATAACATGCAGCAGCTCTGGGGGATTTATATATGAGGCATTGATAAGAGGCTAGATCATTACTAGTTAGTGAAGGGTTGGCATTTGAAATGCTGGAGAAAGGTTTTCTGCACTACTGTACCTTTGGAAAAGAAAAACCAACAATAGCGATTGCCAAATTAAGATATATTCCAGATTGTTGTCCATGTGGAAGAATACAGTGTTTTTTCTGAAAGGAGTTTATTATATGCGCAGAGAGAAAAATGTCTTAAAATTGTTCTAGGTTTACAGTTTGAAATCTTTGGTGACTCTTTATTAGCAAATATCTTGTTTAATGGAAGTTTGTAAAAAAATCCTACGTGAAAAGCCTGCAACAAGCTACAGAAATCTTCCTTGAACTTTGGAGCCTTAGCTTTGAGTTGAAAGCCACACCTGTCAAAATCTTTGAAATGGTCACCATAGTAACCTTACTAAAAATTTACAGTATATACATATACAGTGGTATTACAGGTCAGGGTAACTCTGGTGCCCTCTTGCTGGCTATGGGTTCAAGCAAGCCCATAGTATAGCTTATATTGACCCAGTACAAACAAACCTTTTTGTACAGTATGGAGGGTAGAGCAATCCAGGCTAAGGTGCTGTTGGCCATCATTGCACCCAGAGGATTCATTTTGTCCGAATTACAATTTTTAAAAAATTTTTTTTTCCTGGAACACCATGGGGTGGGTAACTTATATGCACTTATCTTACAGGGACTGTAGTTTGTGTTTCACGTACTGTAAGTACATGTCACTAATTTTAAAATGTTGATTGATCACTCTGGCTCCCTTCTACACATCCTAGATGCTCTCGGGTTAGACTGGTAATGGATTTGTTTTTGCAGAGCATCACCGAGCCGGTGCTCGGCATATTATACTGTACTTCATTTATAAGGAAGTTTTGCAGTTTTGTGGCCTCTTGGCTTGAAGTAATGCAAGTTGGCATGAATTATGAAAATTGCAATCAGTACCGTACAGCTACACCAGGATGTAAACACATGGCCTGTCGTTGAGAACTGAACCGTGGGGTAGCAGTGCCTTCTGATGTCAGTTTTCTTATCATCCGTGGCAGTCGGTCGCTATGGAAATAATTTTCTCTTGGCTTGTTGTACCATGGAAGTGCTAATTCATATATACAGTATTAGTAATATAGTTATGTGCTGGTAGAAGATCCCATGTAATCTCCCTGTCAGTTGTGTACATGTGTACATTAAAAAAGAGCCAAGTACTGTATTGTAGGCGGGATTTTACACCTGTACACGTACAGTGCACACACACACACGCATGCATGCATGCACACAGTATGGTGTATGCTGGAATTATACTGTTTATACATTGAAAATTATACCCGTCCCAAGTTTTAAATACACATTTATGAAGAGCTTATCATATCACAAAATTCTATAAACTTTGAGCAGTTTCCTACCCAAATACAAATTAGCATTGCAGATATTTCTACAAAGAATCAGTATTTTTGTCAGGTTGTTTGTGTGATTTATGAGGCAAAATGAAATGGCACTTTCAAAATGAGATTGTTAAATTCCCCCCTCGCCCCGAGATCCTGCTTCATTGTACATGTATGTGTGTATAACAGTGCCAGACAGGAAGAAGAGATAAACTCATTTGTGTGACATTAAAAACAGCCTACACTCATCAGGCAGGCGTCTGGTTATATATATATCATGTCATTCAAATACATATCTCTTGACTTCCCATCTCTGAACTTGTACATAGTTTGTCTGGCTTTATATCATACCCACCCACTAAATACCCTTTCTGTTTGCACTTTCATTTCCTATTGCCAGTCGAAGGTTGTTGTTTAGTGGTTACCATGGTGATTGGATGGGGCTGCTTTTGTAATGCTCTGTGGGTGACCTCAGTTCCCAGGTTGGAATAATAAGGTCAATGTTGCTATTTCAGTATGTAGTATGAAGCAACTGTACAGAGCGGTGTGTAAACCCCTCACTATGCAGTACAGTACTACTGTACATGTTATTTATGATATATCCCATACTGGCATTCACTGCATGTTGACACTATGACAGGTAGCAACATGCAGTAGTGATGGTTGTGGGATACATTTATGTTTTCATAACTATCAGTATGGCTTCAATATGACCTGGCAGTCAAATAATACAGACTTGTTTATCTTGGAATTGGATTGTTACTGTGGCTATGACAATATCATCATTTTGTAACTGGCTTCCTTGAGAGAAACTTCACAGTGACTTATGACTTACCTGTCCCCACTTTTAATGTATCTGTAATACTGTTGTACTTAATCACATACATGGGACAGTATTACATGTATGGAGAATCTTTCATTGATGAAACCTCAAGTTATATACCTGTATGCTACCTTGAAGTTTTGCATGTTAAATAGTTAACACAGGTAGGAGCCTGAGGACAAAGGGACTATTGAGAATCTTGAATCTTTCTCAGGTGTGTCCAAGTATTTACTATCTACACTGTTGACAATTCCCCAATCTTGCTCAGAGCAAACATAAAAAACAAAATATCACGCCCATTGTATAATGGTGAATTTGACACCCAGGACTTATGGATGAGAGCAACTTTCCGTTAAATATGTACTTGTACCATAGTATTACTGCAGGTATTCCTGTAACATTGCATGATTGTTTTTGTGCTTCAAGTTCTGTTCAATTATAAAAAAAAAAAAATTGGGGGGGGGGGATACTTGGAAAAATGTAAAATGAAGCCTTGGATTATATATCAGTACTGCTCTGTAAAAGTTGAACAGATCTAGTAGTGGACACATCTATTGTTTTCACAGGTGTGTCCATTAGACTGTCATTTGTGGGGATTGTTTTTCTGACAGCTTTCATAATTATAACCAATCAATTTTAATTTCTTACACTTTTTATCTTTCCAGGCAAAGGAAAGTACTTGAGAGCAGGAGTGCGGCAGATGATGAGAGGGTAAGGAAGGCCGTTCTGTCTTTTTTTGGGTGATTTCACCTCAAGTAAGACGAAGGTGTGAGGGTGGGAAGGGGGGGATGGGGGAAGTGGGGATGTTAAGTAGGGAAGGAGCAAAAGAGGATGTTGACATCTACAGTAATGACTTGGACCAGTAAGACGTTGCAAAATTGTTTCTTTGGATCGACATGTCTGTTAAAATGCTGGTCAGCAGTCCATTGACATCTACGTTGGATTATTATGAAACTTACGAACTTGACTGCAATAACTTAGCACGACAACTGTCAAAATAACCAGTTTACACAAGTTACTGTTCGAGATCTTAGAAAAGTGATATCACTCCGGTGCTTCTTTTGAAGAACATTAGACGTTTGAAACTTGACAAAGTAATCATCAAGGGGCTAGTGGCTTCCTGTCTAAATTAGTTACATTTTGAAGAATACACGAACCATACCCAAGAGCAAACCCGGCCACCCTTGACGGCTTAAGAGATCATTCCTCTCGGTCTAGGAAGTAGAAGCACCGACTCGACCTTTTGCTGGGCGGCAAAAAATTAACAGCCGCCCACAGAATGGAATAGTCAGTTGAACCAGGATGGATGCAATAGGCTTCCTTGTTTGTCAGACTTTCTTTTTAAAGGCTCCAGCACAACCTAGTTGTTCCAATTTCATTGCTTATGCTTGGGTAGGCAGAAGGAATGCATTTCTTCTGTTGTGGTCACATCTCACCCTTAGAAGATGTTTTCTTCACATAGAATGCTCATTTATTTTATATGTCTGCAGTTGATTGTAGTTTTGCTTTCAAGAGCTGGTAAACAAATCTGACCATTGGAGAAAGTATCGAGTGGGTCCGTTCGTCCACTCATAAGATGTTAGTAGTAGAGAGGGTTAGTACCGACCAGATTTAGAATGTGTCATGTAGCTAGGGGATAATGTCCTACAGAGTACAGACCAAAATAAAGTTTTATCTTACTTAGTAACATTTCATGAGTTGTGAAAAATACTCAGGTGAGAAGAAAAAAATAGCAAAGAAAAATAAAAGGTGTGACTTTAAGGTCAGCAGACAGACAGACAGACAGACAACATTATAAATACATATATACTGACAGGTTGGACTGATGTGACAGTTTGCACCAGTGGTTATAGTGATGTCTCTTGATAGGGAAGCTTTTCTTTTAGCCTAGCCTACTTTGAGACTGTATCTAAAGTCTCAGACTATATTCATATGTGGGTGTGGCTAGTTTCTTAATTTACTGTGTACTGTATGGTCATAAAATTAAACAGACTTTAGCATTGGGCAGGCTTGATTGTGGATGGTTGGCCATCCATTTTGAAAAAGGTAATCCCAGCTTTTCTAATACCAAAAGTATTGAATAAAAGAGGAAGGGAAGGAGGGGGGGTGGTATCGAGATACAACACAGTAGGTAGGACACTATGAAATAAGGCAATTACTTTTCTGTCCAACTTGATTTCAAAATATTCTTGATATAAATAGTACTTCCTTGAAATTAAATATGTGAAGTCACACACACTCACTCAGTTGTGTGTTGAAAGTGATATTAGTTTATATCAGTTTAAATTTAATATGATTAGTATCGCTGAACTGCTGATATTCAAGGATTTGCCCCTCCTCTTTGTGAGATTCAAGTTTCAGACTTATCGAGTGATTTGGTTTACTAGAGGTCACAGGCAAGCAGTAGTGTAGTAGTAAAATACATGTACGTGGACTTATAACGTACGATGATAGATCGTGTAGTACGGTAACTTCCTTGTTCAGTTAAATGGCTTGGTTAAACAGGTGTGTGCTTCGAGGAAGGAATTTGAGCTCCACTCCAAAGCTTGAGTGGATGATTATCAGATGTACGACTATTTTGCTTCAGATTTATACGTGATTAGTTCCCTTTTCCTTCTTTCTTGGGACGACAGTAGTACATTAATTTTGGTGTCAAAAAATTATTATTGAAAATGTCAACATCTTTAAAAATTATAACATGACAACGTTGTTCCCAAAATGTTTTATTATTTCATCACTTTGATATGAGCTACTTTACTTTGGGGATGAGACTTGGATTTTTCAAACAAAAGTTGATATCATATTCCACTTTGCTCATTTATTTGAATATTTTCAAATGAAGCCATAAATTAATACTGTGTGCTGTGTCAGTCATAATGCAGTTTAAATGCAAATACAGTTTTTGGAGGGACGTAGGGGGGGGAGGGGGTGTTTGTAGATGGGAGTGGCTCTAGAGGAATGCAACTAAGACCCACCCAAAGCCAAAGAAATTTTGAAGTGCTATTGTATCTACTACGTATGATGTCTTGTGTAACTTGCAACATTTTTCATGGCATGTAAAATCACAGATGTCAGAGCTGGAAACCCAGGTGATGTCGTCCAAGACCAGTTTGGAGGACAGTGACCGGAAATACGATGAGGTATCAAATTCGTCGGTCACTGAAAATGATTCAATGTTCCAGACTGTCGCCTTGCTCGTCCTGCATTTTAGTTTTTCGTTCCATTCTTTTATGTTTTTCGTTCCATTCTTTTACGTTTATTTTTTCTCCCCCTCCCGTTTTTTTTCATTTCTCCACATCCGTTGTCCACCAACTAATCAAAACCTTACCCGTGTCATATGCGTCGCCAGATTAACGATTTGGAAACAAAGGTTTCGGCCACTAAGGAGGCTTCGGAGGATAGCGACAGGAAGTTTGACGAGGTACCATTCTGCGCCCAAAAGGGATGGGGGAGGAAGAGGGGAGGGGAGAGGGAGGGGGAGAGGGGGAGGGAGGGAGTCTGTGCGCAAACTATTGAGTTGTTTGGTTGTGATGCAAGTCTTCGCCTCTGCTCAAACTCTTACGAGGAGTAATTTACCTCCTTAAAAGTATGCTCAACAGAAGAAATTACCCCCAAAAATACACAAAAAAAACCAAACCAAAGCAAAACAAATCTCTTGCTTATAGTACTTTTCATGGTTCTCCACGGTTCACGAAATGCACTGGTCATGCAGTGCATCTTCCATTTGAACATTAGTACAGTAAAGTGTGCATCATGGCCAGTGCAGTGACCAGTCTACCCAATAAAATGTTGCCATAACTCTTGTTCGAACATCTGAACTGTCAAGCTGAGCGTCAGAGAAGTTAAAACAAGCCATTAAGAGCAAAAAAAAAACCGAAAGCACTTCGTTTTTAGAAGAGTGGCATTTTGTGAGCATTTCTTTTGTTCAATAAATGAAGTGAGTTTGAGCAGAGGCAAGTCAGGAGTGATTCAGCACCTCGGGTCCGCCGCCATAGAGTCATCGTTCCCATCCTCCAGCCTTCGTATCAGCCGTACGTAGGCATCACACCCTAGATGTGATCCACGTCGATCCTTGACACTGCTAACAATGTTTTTGATTGCTGTGTTTTTTGCATGTCCGTCTCGCCTTGCATGACCCTTTTGGAAAAAAATATTGTTTAGTGAGATAAAAAGAATAAAAGAGATTTAAAAATAATCTTCAGGTACTATATCAGGCCTAGAATTTCAATTTCGATTGTAGCCACATGCTTGAAAATGCTAGTGCGCAAAAAATGTGTTGGCTAAGAATCAAATTCCAAGTTAATTTCCGTTGAAATTATACAGACACAATAATTTTTGCACTGGCAGCAAAATTGTCGGTGCCTTTTACGTTCTACTGACAAATAGTGAAATCGACTGGCATAGTTTAGCCTGTAAAAAGCCTGAATTTCATGGCTTGTTGTATGATTAATTCATTCACATGAGAGGTCTTATTTTACACAAAATTTAGAAAAGAGGTGTGGGAGATTAAGTTCTGGTTAGTCATGGAAAATTCCTGCTATTCTTCGGCATATGGACAATTGTGTTGTGAGCCGGGAGGAGGTAAGGGAGAGGCGCAACATTGGGGGGGGGGGGAGGAGGTAAGTGTTGAGTTAGCAATGACCGGTTGGGTCATGGAAAAAGCGTTCTAGTCTAAAATTTCATGAGACAAGTAATCGTCTGCGTGTAAAATACAAAAAAGAAGGTAGGAGGAGGTGGTTGGGGAGATGAAGGATACTAGTGAGGGGGGCGGTGGGGGGGATGGGGGGAAGTGTGAAAGCTAAGTCGAGGCTGAGGCAGTCATGCAAGGTTGGACCCAAATTTCTGAAATTTTCTAAAATATCCCCACGGCAGAGATTGCGATTGGGCCCTTCATTCCTTTGTACTGTGGAGACGCTTGGTTTAAATAGCCCACGTTTGCTGGTATGCGATCTTTTCATGTGCATGATTCACTTTACGTTTTGATGACTGCATGTGTTTTTGTGTTTAAAATGTAATACGGTTATGATCATGCTCATAGCAGCTGAGAGATTCATGTCCACCAACACTTAACAACAATTTAATGATGAATGCAATTCAAATGATTTACAATAAATGCATCTATTGGTTCCAAAAGGAGCTCCATAAAAAAGTAAAGTGGTTTCCTCGTAAATGGTATCTGATACTGTATGTGTCAGACGCCATGATGGTCGAGCAGGCTAGTATTCTAGCTGCATATTCCCCCCAAAAAAACAGAAAAAAAAACAAGATTTTAAAGACAGTTACTGTAGTTGCTTGTCTGTGGATTTATTGTGAATCCATCTTAGCAGAAAGAATTTCACAGAGAATGGTTTGCCTTCTTCCAAAGGCGCTTCTTCCAAAGGCGCTTCTTCCAAAGGCGAAAATACAAAGGACAAAACTGACCAAGATTAAAAAAACAGGTCATGAGATTCATTCGATGGGCATGTTAGGTCTGTCAGCTGCCTAGAGCATTTGCAAATATCATGTTTCAGTTCATGTCATCTATCATAGCATTTCAATGATCATGATTAATTCTTGTCTTTTTATATGTTTAAAGGGATATTCCGGTGACAGACATTGGCGGGGGTGGGGTGGGGGGGGGGGCTCAGATAGTATATATCATGTACAGTAGTAGAACTTTTGACACCATGCTTGTAGCTGCTTGATATATGCACAATTTATAAATAATTTTTAAAGAGAATTAGGAAGTTGCGCATATTAAATTCTAACTTAGGTGTGATATTAATATGAGAGGTTTAGGGCGAACGAAATGTTGAGGATAGAATGGATTCAAGAAAATGTAGGAGGGGGCATCTTAAATTTATCAATTGCAATCTCAATTTTCAGACTACTAGAAACGTAGACCAAATTGTGAAATGTTTGTATTAATGATTTTGAAGTGATTGCTCTCATGGATTTGACTTGCTAGTCTGAATTTCAAGGTTTCATTTAAATTTAGATTTTCTGAAACAATGTTGGCTTCCTCTGTTGAGGCATGATTTACACATTATCATAACAAATATATCAAACCAAGACCTTTTCACTTGTAAAAAGTTTTCATGATAATGATGATGATGATGATGACAATGATGATGATGGCATTCAGGAAGCTGCTGCCAGATGCATTCATCAAATTTCACCAAATTTTGAAAGTCCACAATTTCACAGATAAAATGTGCTCATGTGGTTGTGGTATTCACTTAGTGGCACAAAATTTAAAAACTTTAGGGAACATTCTAGCTTCTGTCACTGGCATATCCCTCAATGTTATGTCACTGAGAATTTATATCACTCTTCGAATGTTTAATAATATGGATGTTTAAGAATATAACTTTATTGTCATAGACCACATCAGGCAATTTTTTTGTTTTTTTGGCAGCCCTAGTGTCTCAAGCACATTTGTGCCCATAAATAATATAGGAATTCAAGTCTATTGATATAAGAAATAAATGTATCCAAAGTTTCCTTGAAAATACCAAAACAACTTTAAAAAAACAATGTGTAGTGGACCACTTTTCATGCATCCATCTGTATTCTAGCTATTCTTTGACTGCTTGGATGGTCATCCAAAGTCTTTATCCATATTAAACTGGAATGGGAGATTTATTTACAATCTCTCATAACTTTTCACCAAACATTTTGCTAAACTTTTTATTGCCTGAACTAGCTAGATATTAAAACCCCATTTTGTAGAGGTAAGGACTGCCTCCCAGGAGTTTCTCTTAACTTTTGGCAGTTACTGACCATCTAACAATATGATTTCAATTTTCAATATTTGAGAACCCTGACTTCAATCAAACTAGTTTTTAAAATACGAAAGAGACTTTCAGGTATGATTTTAAAAAGCAACACTATAAAAGAAAGTAAAAGTTGCTATAAAAATACTCTTGCAATTTTTAAAAAAGATTTAGGGGAATTTGAGAACACTGAACAAGAAATGAAAATAGGCATTTGGTTACTGATTACCTTTATCATGAATTGCAAGATGGTATTGCGGATTATTATTACCATAGCAACTGTCCAAAAAAAACTATGAAAGAAAAACCATTCTGTTTTCACTCTCCCCTTAGGACTCTTATTTCCTGTTATATTTTAGAGTCAATTATTGTTCAAATATGGGATGACGTTTTTGAAGGGCATTGTTTTCTGTGTCAGTAGTTATAGGTTGATTAATCGTATACAGTGTCAAGTCTTAAAACGAAGAAGTTCCCCACATTTCCTGGAAAGGTTATTGTGTGCTAATTCTTGAGCTGGCTAAATATTTAGAACGTTTATTAAACATTGGGTTTATTTGTCAAAGTAAGGTCGCAGTAAACTAGGTCAAATTCAGGTAGAACGTTAAGATTCATTTACAAAATGAACATACCTAATTAAAAAATAACTGGTTACTGTCTACAACTATAAACGATTGCTAAATCCCATGAATTTCTCTTAACCTATTGCAGTTACTGACCATCTAACATCTACAATTCAATTAGAATAAAACTAAATTTAAAAAAATAAAATAAAAATTTACTAAAAGTAAATAATAAAGTAGAAATTCAAAATCAGCTGCTTTAAGGATGACATTAAGAAAAGGTGTGTCTAAATACCTATTTTGAATTGAGACCTTTCCCAAATGTTGAAGATGATGATGATATTGTAAGTTAGATATACTGTATTGTAAGTGGGCCTCCTTTGCCTGACTACTTAACCTTATCTGCCAATGTGTTCTCTCACGATATTTTGTCCATTCCTTGTAACAATATCTGACTCTAGGCTTCTCGTAAGCTGACCGTTACAGAGGAGGAGCTTGCACGGTCTGAGGAGAGGTCAGCAGCCTTCGAAAGGTAAGAGCACCCACCCCACCCCCCCCCCCCCTCTGCTGAAATTCTTTTGTATGTATGTATGCATTTTAGATCCTACTGCAAGCAGGAACTTGCGAAGAAGCCATCATTGGTTGGCTTTTCAAAGCCGCAAGCTGACCAAAGTCAGTCTCTTAGATTCATATTTTAACGTCCATGATTATGAATTGTCAATTGTCAACAACTCTGTAACTGGACGACATACATTAATCTTGGAGGGACTCGACTTCTATCAATCAATGATGCGAAACCCTACAGATAATTTTAGAATAAATTGATAAACCAGCTAAGTTGTACCTTGGGGGTTGAAAGGAGGTTTTGGAGGATAATAGTCCGGGGAGCGGTTAGTTTTCCGATCGACATCTGATGTAAAAACCGAGTGTGTTGAAATACGGGATGTAGTCTCCCAAGCTGGGTGTGAGACTCCTGGAGTCTGCGATCCACGCTTGGCCCAGATGTGCAGCGTGAACAGGGCCCCCCTAAATTTGCAACAGTTCTTTTATCCTACAGATATGCAGAAAAGGACTTTCACTTTTAAATGGTATCAAATGGGTCTGTTTCCCTCTGTTTTGTCAGTACCAGGAAAAGAAGTTAAAACAGTACATGAGAAATGGATATAGGATCAAATTGGTTTTGATTTTGCAGCCTGGGTCTTGTTCTGTTGGGTGATTCGGCATTTATCTACCCATAGAATCAAGATATTAAATCAATCGATGGATTAATATGTTCCTATCGCCGAGAGTTTGTTTTCCTCTAGAAACATGTTTTCTTATAAACCATAGACCTATACTTTCTGTCAAGGCGTGTTCACTAATATTTTTTTGGGGGCTGGGGGGGGAGGGGAAGATTGGAAAATGTCTTCCGACATCCCAACAGTAGTAAAGCGAAGCGACAAATACAAAGTTATCTCTCGGGAGGTGGTATGTCCATGTGTGAGTCCAGTATATTAAACGGTAAATATTAAACTTTGTTGATATCGTTTTGATCGACAGTTCGCTTAGCCAAATGAAAGAGGAGCTCCACCAGTTGCACAACAATGTCAAATCCTTGGAAGCCCAGGAGGAGAAATTTACCGAGAATGAAGAAATGTATGAAAAAAAAGTCAGAGACTTGGAGGATAAACTCAAGGTGGTAAGTTGCTCTTCATCTTCCTCCCTGAGGTGGTTTTAAGATCCTCTGATAGGAATGTGATCCTGGTATGGGATCACTGGATCATAACTTTGGATCAGGTTTTGAGTTTGAACTGTTTAATCTGTTGAGGGAACCTTTGTGATGGTTGTCGTTGTGTTTTGTGAATGTGACACTTTGATTTGTAAATACGAAACAACTCAAGATACACACGGTGGAAATTTCCTTCATGTATGTGGTAAGTAGATCCGACTGTAAATTGAAAAGAGTCGTGTCGTTTTCTCTCGGAAGTCAAACGTCATTGCCAGGTACTAAACATTTGGTATAAAAGGTGCCAGGCTGAGAGGGTGGAGAGGGGGTGCGAGTGAGGATTTGTGAGAATTGTGAAGCAGTCGAATAAATCCAGCCTCGGATATCCCGTAGATCTCACAGTATACTGTATATTTGAGACGTTTGGAATGATCAGTTAGGAGACTTCTATTATTGTTCTAGTGTGGCATTGGGGGTGTCATTACCTGTAATAAGATGAACCTTGTGGACCGGCGCTCCACCCAGCGAGAGATCTCCTCCTTAATGGTATATACCTGTTTGATTTCCTTCCGTAGGCCGAGGATAGGGCAGACATTGCTGAGGAGTCTTTGAAGTCACTAAAGACATCACTAGACCAGTTGGAAGGTTTGTATTCTGAGCATTTTGTGTACTTAACACCGTGTCAACTTCATGATAATTCATTATACAAGATTACAGGTCCTCACTCTTTAGGAGGGTTAAACTTCAAGTGCTGTTTATCAAGCTATCTATCTACACATTGTCCCACACACACCTCCTATTTAGGACAGGACAGTCATTAACAGTTTTGAGAAGTTATGTGAGGAATGTTAAATTGTACTCATAAATATATATACATATAGCATGGGAACTGAGAATAAGCTAAGGTCACGAGGGGGGGGATAATCAGATTCGAATTGTCACTCTGTGGCTGCAAGGGGAGCTATTCCGTATACTATTTTATTAAAATGGTGGGGAAGGGGGAGGGACAAACCATGCTGTTGTTGTGCTATTTGTTCATTCAGACAATATTGTAGATGAACCAAATTTGTTTCAACTAGTAGTTTGTTTCAACAAATTTCAAAGTTTCAACAAAGTTTCAACAAATTTAAAAAAAAAGTAGTGTTTCAACAAATTAGTTTCAACCTAGTACTCAACCAGGATAATTTTCACATGAACAAACTTCAGGCCACTTGCTTACTGTAGTAACACGAAATGTGAGCACTAAGATAGGAGGCTGTGTGTTGACAGGAGATGTGTCACAGGCATAAGGTAGCAGAATGTTTTAAGGAAATCTGAATAAACTGATAAAGGGCAGAGGGGGGTTAGGGTCAGACGGTTAGAAGCTGTGATAAGAAGGGGTAGGGGTACAGTGTGGCACAAAAAGATGTTGCTTCTATTCAGCTGAAAAAGGTGGTTTAAAAAGCTATCCTCTTAATCAGGCAGTAAAAATATTCCACCTGTTCCTACCTTCTTGCATCAAAGGAATTTACCCCTTTGTAAACGGTCTTTGTTTTGATAACTTTTGCCATAAAACCATTGACCGCCTTCTGGTTTAGGGTATTTATTGCACATTAAAGGATTTGAAATTTATGGAGGTTGAAATATGATGGGCATTTTCGGTGATTGAATTATAACTTTAAATTTTTCAAAAGAAATTTGATTAGTACCTTTGATTTAATGATTAGGGAAATGGTTTGAAGTTCAGACATTACTTCCAACATTCCTCTGTCTTTTAAAAGTCTTGTAGTTCTTGTAGTGGTTGCCATGGTTACCGGTGCTCCTTTGATAAACTGTGTAAGGCCTGCTGAAATTTCCAAAAATGGTCGATAGGGCCCTCACCTCGGTATATAAATACAATGCTTGAAAGGTCTATAAATTTGCGTGTGCACGTTTTGTGCATAAGGTGGTACGTACATCTGTCATAATCTTCCCCGCAAAAGAAATGGCAACTCATCTGATCACTTCTAGATTGTAAAATGAGAATTTTAATTGACAGATCTTTGATGAGATTTCTTGCACCTGGTTTTGGAAAGTAAATTTTGCTTTAAAAAAAAAGAAGAAACGTAGAAGAAAAATTAGTAAAGAGAAGAGAAACAGACAACTCTTATCCAGAAAATGGTAGAACTGCACCAAAAGACAGAAACTTGTAAACTGAGCTAAATTTTTGGAATATTCATTGAGCAGCTTAAAATCAGTAAAAAAACTTCCATATTAATATGTCAACCCAGCTTTAAAGTCTCTATTGATTCAAGAAGACGAATTAACCTGTGTTACTAGTGAGTTGTTTTTAACAAGAAGAAGAAAGAAAGAAAACACCCTTGAATAATGTAGTAGTGCAGTGAGCTGTATTGTATGTTGCTGTGTTAGTACAGTTACTGCCTTAGCCTATCCTTTGCAAGCTAAGTTTTGCATATATATTTATGTGTACACGTTTATTATTGATTGATCCCTCTTGAATGAAAAAATTACAATGTTGTATCAATGTTGTACTCAGAAGAGCTCGTTATTTCCATATTGAATGTCCGGGCGAGTTTTTTTTTTTTCTCGCCAATGTGAGAGCTACCATATTTTTGCGTTTTGCATCACACATGAAAAGAAAAGAAAGAACCGTCATTTGTATCTGCAGGTTATAAATAATATCACATCGGTTGATTGATTATTTCTTCTCTCTCGACTGCCGTCGATATTATTGTGTTTCCCGTGTCAGTTTTGTCAGAGTCATGATAGTTATTGAAGAGTTAGCAAGCCAGTCGGCGGCATGATGAAAATGTCTGACGATTGATATCGATTTGACGTGTGTCAAATAACAGACAGAAACGTTTGCCCGGAGTAAAAATGTTGTATTTGAGCTTTGCACCTTATACTGCATGGATGTGAGTTTAGTTATTTGGAGTGTTCTAGTAGAGGCATCTACTGTCTTCTGTGTTGCATGTAAAACAAGAGGAACAACTGTACTCTAGTTTCGTTTTCGTGTTGGGGCAGCGGGGCGTGTTTGAAGAATTTCCCCTCGACGACGGTATCTGTACGCTGCCGTAGTCCTCTTGATACCGATTTGTTTGTCAGTTTCAAATAACAAACAGAGATGGTTTGTTTGACCAAGTCTCGATATCAACCTGCATGGGAGAAAGGTCATCTCTTTTCATTCCTTACACTTAACAAAAACCCACCACTTTTGTGTGACTTGTGTACATTTGCATGGGTTTGATTTGCACGGGGGACCTGACCCATTTGATGATCTGTGGAAGTTTAGTAGACCCTGTACGACCTCTAACCACCACATGTGGTATAGTAGGAATATCAGTAACAAAAAAAAAAGGAAAGGTGGTAGATCGGTGACAGCCACAAAGTTCAAACTCGTTATGAATCGGTGCTTTATCAGAGAGAGCGCCCAGGAAACTGCAAATGTTGACTGAGATAAGCATGGTTGCACTGTGACCTTACTGTAAGGAGCAAAGTTTAATGCCAGTGAATCCTAACGGAAGTATAGTGAGTAATAGATAGGAAATCCTATGTGGGATTATTCTTATTGTTGTTTTAACTCCTTTTACAATTTAAAAGCGGGGGAGGAGTGTTGAGGCATGATGTTGGGGGGGGGGGTGGTGGGGGTAGGGCATAGGAGCAAGAGTAGTGAAGCATGAAAGCATGAATTTTTTTTTAGCTACTTTTGTTTTGTGTTGTTCACCCACAACTGAAAAAATCATAACAAAGATTTGCTATCCTGCAACTTCTCTCTATTTTGAGATCCTCCATTCACAGACAATCCACATTGTAAACATAATTGTTAAGGTTGCAGTAAATTTGAGATATGGTATAAAATAATTTGCATAAATTTAGTTTCACCTTTTGTAGTTTCATTACACCGTAATACTACAGAATGTTGTCTCATCATCAAGAACAACATCTCTTTCCCCTTTCCCATGCCCCAACCTTATAAAAAATCTGTCACTCTTAATATGTGACATTAATAGGTTAAGGCATGGCTTATTGATTTCTTTTGGGTGGGAGAGGGGTAGATAAAGGGGAGTAAGTACGCCAACTTCCTAAATTTGAATCGGAAAGGGATATTTCACTTTACGAACCTTTATGAAACAAACGATAAGTCTTAAAGTTTTTGGAATGTCTTCATAAGATACATGTCATTGATTCCAACTAACTCATCCACCCTCCTACTACTCCTTCACGAATTGTCTGCCAGTCTTGTACCATTTATGATATTGGATGTAGTTTTGCAAGTTTTTTGCTTTGTTATGATAATAACACAGTTATTAACACTAAACAAAAGAACAACCAAAAACAAAACAAAAACATCAGAGACAGAAGGAACCCCCCTCCTCAGGCCCGGATGGATTCCCAGCCAACGGATGGTAAGGAATAAACATCTTTCTCATCTTTTTACTGTTCCTCTGGTTACAAATAGGGTTGATAATATCAATTATTATTCGCTCCTCTTAAGATATTACGGGGATTGTACAACGAATACTTTTGAACGGTATCGGGGGTTATGGGCGATAAAGGTTTGTCATTTCTGTAGTCCTGAATGTTTAGTTCGTCTTGCATTTGCTACCAACGTCAGATTTGGTATTTTACTGTACTCATTCTCTGAGCAAAATAAATTATGTCATGTAAGACAAGTAGTCCCAAAGCCCTAACCCCTCCCCTTCCCCACCCCAAAATGGAAAGCAAAAGTAAAGTGTCAGGATGTATATGGAGATGATCTCCTCACTTTATCAGGTATATCCGTGATTTCTTTTCTACCTGGGGGACAAAAACTATTATCCTAACACACTGTAGCATATGCAAACTGGAGCCTATACCGCAATTTTTTACAAAGTTCTGTGATTTAGTTTTACCCCATGCTCATCCCTGCTGTATGTTGCAGAATATTTGCCTCGATGACGTCACATACCTCTTAATGTAGCAAGAATTTATTTGACTCTGAAATGCTTAAAACATGCAATTTATGTGGCGATGTATGCATGCAGTACAGAACCTCAAACTGAGAACCCCTCCTCGCCTTAATGAGTAGGAACTGAATAGTGAGACCGTTTTCGTTATATGCTGGTACGACGATTATCTTTATATGAAATCTCCATGTACAGTACTGTGAGTTAGTTTCACATGCTTTCAATATATTACCGTGTGACAGACATTTCTGTTAGCATTTAATAGTGCTTCAATGTTTCTATTGGACACTGTGCATAGAACTTAAAGCAGCGGTCTTGCATTGGATCGCAAGAACTTCCGCTTTCACAATTGCAGCTCATCAGCTGATAAAACCAAATTTTGTTGCTTTTATTGATATTTTAGTGAATAAACATTTGGGTCATGGTTTATCTCATTCGCGAAAGTATCTGTGTGAGATAATTGGTCAGAATTTGATACATTCTTTGTCAATAGTTGGTTAGCTCTCTTTGAGTGTGATTAGAACAAATGGGACAGGCTGATCTGTGACAGTGATATTAGAATAATGTCCTTTTGGTAAAAAATTGTCATCGAGTGCAGAGTGTCACTTTAAATATCTGCTGCATATTTTATAATCCAATAAATTTCGGTTTTAGCGTTGTTGACAGAGCCTTTGCCCAGCCTTCCGATCTTTAAGTAGCAGTACTTGTAGGGTGGATCTTTAAACAAATATACCTTATATAAGTATTTAAACAAAAAATGGAGATCCTTAGAAAGAATGAAAGAGGAACAGGCAGGGTTCAAAGTTGACAAGAATGACATGTACATGTTCAGGAGTACACCAGGATTGTTCATCTCAATAATATTGTCTGTTTCTACAGTATGTAGCATACAATGTACATGATGCGTGTATGATTTGCACAGGTATCAAATGATGTGGAGTACCTGCTGTGATGGTAACATGTTGTTGGCATTCTTCCTTTTGAACACAAGATTCTTCCAAAAAAGTGAGAGCAAATATAAGAGATTCATCCATAATATACCTTAAATACAACATTTGTTAATAAAATGTTATTTATACATGTGTGCTATACCTGGATAGCAAACCAAAATTTAAATAATCTTGCAATGAGAAATTTTTATGCGCGGTGGGTGTCAATTGCCTTTTGTGGAGGATGGGAGATGAAGGGAAGGGGATTGGAAGTGTTTGTTAAGGAAGGTTATGCCATTGGTCGGTTTATTACTTGGAATGCAAATGGTCAGCCAGTCAAGTCAACCCTCATCAATTCGTCTCCCGCAAAATGTTTGTTTGGTTTTCGCAAAAGAGAACTTTTTATAAACTGTCAAACTTTATGCCTTACTGAAGGGTGGTGTTGCTTTTTATAAACTGTCAAACTTTATTCCTTACTGAAGGGTGGTGTTGCTGTTAATGTGATTAGAGAGACTAGAGTTACAGATGACTTGTGGTTTCAGGTTTTTTGAAGGACATTTTATGACTCAGAAATATGCCTTCCCCTCTCTCTTTCCCCTTCACATTAAAGCTCTCTGAGGTTTCATTCGTTTAGTTCAGCCGTGACTCACGGACGAATGTGTGAAAGTCACTGTGTTTGTGTATATTATTACAGTGGTGTCTGTAATCCAATACTGCAACTAACTGCATTAATGTCAGCTCCACCCTCGTAGTCTGTGCAATATCGTTATTATCAGGATTTAAAGAAAAATTGTCCATCTGTGCACTTCATTGCAATTTCTTCCTCGTGAGTGTGTTCCGAACGTAAAACGTGGTGTGGGAAGATTAGAGCGATGGGATTGGTCAGCTTGGTAATTGTAATAACAATTGTGTGGTACGTGTGGAAAGCTATTAAACATCGCTGGAATTAGAGATCTTCAAACCCTGAAAGGAAAGGAAAAACTCCCCGTCAAGAAAATAGTAGAATTTCAGATGTCTCAGCTGTCTGTTCACATATCTCCCCGTGGCAACGTGCAAGATTTGACAAAGGCGGGAAGTAGTCTGCGTTTGACGGATGCGCAAGTTTCAGGGTTTTGACATTGGGAGTGTTTACAGGGTTGCCTAGAGCTCTAGGTAATATATTATTGAAGCCTATGACCAGCTGATGTCAATAAGGTTTTAAGAAAAGATGCCATTGATAACAATTTATAGCTGGACTCACATGAAAGTTGAGGATGTAAGGATTGGAGCCACCAAGTGGGGGGTGGGGAAGGGGGGGAGTTGCAGAGGATGGACATATAGAAGAAATAGCTTTTGGCATTTTCATGATTCCAGCATGATCTTGTAGGGACTTTGAATTTAATGAGTTAAAATATTGACCAAAGGGAAAATTTGTTCTTCTTTTGGTATAAAGAATATCTTAAGCTCTACTTGAAATTAGGTCCTATTTTCTCAGTTTAGATTGGGTCGCAGAAAACCTTTGGTGGAATACGTTTTGTCATGACATGATTTCTGCTATGACTCACCTCCAGAAATACCAGTTTGTGTTGGATTTGATGTCCGAATTTCTGTTTTACCAACCCCCCCCCCCCCATCTCCTCCCCAAATCTGATATTTAACAAGATATTCGACATGATTTAATTTCATTCCGTGGACATTAATACAGAGATTTCACATCAATTCCTTGTAAAAATGTAGTTCCAAATCATTTCAAACTCAGTTTTGCTCGGAGATTTTTGGTCCATTTTGGTTGTTAAAATACTTGTGTAGTACAGACTGTTGATTTCGTTGTGGCTTCTGAGTTATCCCATGTGAGAATATCAAATGAATTTGTTATCGCACATTCCCTGGCTGTTATGTTTACAGTAAATCTCTCTGTTTAAGTAGAAAACTATGTCAAGCAAAGATACAATTGCAACAATGGCGCAGTCAGGTACAACAAGTTCATTGTTGGTAGGATATTAACTTGACTATTAACATTATGATGCTATATCTATAGTGTATTACATGCTTGTGTACTAAACCAATATATGTACGGATAGAATGATCACTTTCCAGGCGTACACAAACCACCACAGTGGTTAGACAGGAAGCCAAAAAAGACTTTGTATCATGCCAAGTGCTTGTAGGTGTATACCTTTGGTTTATGTGTTTAACTGACATTTACTTTATGGTAGCTGGATGTCGATGCTAAAGCAATATAACGGCACAGACAGGGGTGCCTGGGCACAATCCCTACATGGTCATGCATTATAATAGGTAACAGACAAACTGTACTGAGAGAGGGTACTCACGTATTAAATAAATGGTGGGAGCTTTAATGGTGGGAGCTTTGTTACGTACAGTAGGGGGTGTGTAACGTTTACCCTGCAAGAAATGTGGCGGTGGCAGTCGTCCCACGAGACGGTCACTGTACCAGGATAATATACAGTATGGTGCGTGGTGATGGCAGTCGCCACCTGCACAGGGTACAGTATGATACTGAGTATGGCATGTTTTGATCAGTGTGGAGAAATAGTACAGCACTCCCAGGTATTGTGAGCTTGGGAAACTTTGGGTTATATTGTCTGGTCATCGCTATGTAGATTGTAAAATGAATATTCACGTCTGGTCATTGCTATGTAGATTGTAAAATGGATAGTCACCGACAAAGCTATGACTCTGGAAATATGATAGGTTGGTATATATAGGCAGTAGTGTGTTGTGTGATGATGGCAGCTACCAACTGGTTTGGGTTCTTAGGAAAGATATATTCTGTAATTCAGTTTTTTGATGTTTGCTGCTTCCAGCTTTGAACAAAGGCTGAAATGATCTTGCTGCAAGCTACTGCTGATCTTTTTCCCTCTCCCATCACAGCGCCTTTCCTCTCTCTCATCTCTCCCCACCCCCCCCTCATCCTCTGCACGCTTAGTTGTAGCCAAGGTAATTCTAGCCAGTTTGATGAAAGAAGTTAATTTTGCAGTTACTGTTTTTTTTTCCTCGTCAGTTGTACTTCACATTTTCTGTCTTCTGATAGAACTTTGTAAGATTATCTCCCCGACTATTGTTTTGCTTCAAGCGTCTATCGGATGTCTGTTGTCAAATATGGTATGTACTGCCTCATTATATTCACCAGATAGTCCGACCAAAGTTAAAGCAGCCGGTTACTCTTTCCGTGGTAACATCTCTCGAAACACACATTTTCACTTGGGCACAAGATGTGATTCTACCCCTGTACGTTTTAATGTACTGCAGATTTCAAAATTCCAGAGAAAAAACATTTTCTTTTTATAAGAGACATGAGCACTTTAGCGTAGGCTTTGCTAACGAATCTCTCCAGTCGCAGGTGTACCAACGCCTTTCCTTTTCTTCATATGTGAACGAGGGAGATGAATGCAAAACTCCCATGATAACCAGGGACAGCTAATTGACAGCTTGTTACACCTCTCTTGGCGGAGGGGAAACACTAACTGGTCATAGCGGCCCGTTTAAATTTTAAAAAAGTTCACCTCGTAGGAAGTGAGACGGTCTCCTTTCGGTTGTCAAGAGCAACCAGCTGCTTTAAGTTTAATTGTTTCCATGGTAATGCATATCTGTCAAAAAAGGCGCTGCAAATATAAATCTTTGAAGCAGTCAGAATTGGCTAGAATGATCTCCCTCTTCTCCCCCCTATTCCCATCTTCTCCCCTCCTCTTCTCCCCTCACCCCTCCCTAGCATCATTGGTGTCACCATCCCTTTGCAAGACTCAAAACTCTCCGTTACCACGCAAGGTACTGTTGTATCTCCTAACATACAACTGCATGATGCACAACCTGTACAAGGGAATTTTGTTATTGGGTTTGAAAGTTGCAACCGGTCATATCTTCCACAAGCGACTTCAAGATGCTCATTTTTTCACTGAATGTAACATGATTAAACCGCTGGTGAAGAAAATTCAAAAATAGAGGACAATTTAATGTCTCTGTTCCGATTATATTAAACAGTTGAACTTTGTGGCTATCTGTGACATCTCTCTAAAGTCAGATATTTTATGGTAAAACCGTTCTCAAACAGCATTTCAACAAATATGATCAGAATACTTTTTTGCCTTGAAGATAGGGAGAGGGAAGGAAAAGAGTTTAGCGTCAATGCTGAAATGCCTTCGGCTTCCGACTGGGATCCAGAGAAAGCTATAAATTATAAATATCTAATTTGTCTTGCATGTCTATGTTGTAGATGGTTTTTGGCTGTTCCTTTGTTTGCTTGATGTTAAAATATGTGAAATGCCCTCCCCCTTCTCCCCCCCTCCCCCTCCTATTTAAATCAGTTTTCATTGCCTTTACTTAAAATTGCATTCAGTGTTGCTGGAAAAGTCATCAAGAAGTTTATCAAAGTTTGTCCTCAAATATCACCCTTTCATGGTCTAACATATAAAAAATATATACAAAGAAGTGATTACATCATCCCCTCCCTCCCCCATCCCCTCCCCCACCCCCTCATTGGGTACTGTCATCTTAATGTTCCAAGGTGAATATGCTATGACCAGTTTGTGCAGTCAGTCATCTGTTTGGGGATCACCATGGGATCAGGACAGTTAAGAAGACTGTATTTAAAAATAGTTTCAGCTGTTGGAATGTGATGAAGAATGTTGTTTCCCAAACCGGGATGAAACATGGGTTGATTGACATTCAAATTTGATACAAATAATACACAAAAAATACATATTCAAGTTTGATGTGACCTTAAACTGAGAAAATTCCAAATTTTCCTAAATAGACATATTCATGTTTGACAGACAGACAGACAACACATACCTGGCTGTTGATATGTGTGAATCATGTAATGCTAGGGACACTGCATTAGTTTACTGTTTCTGATATAATATCGAACTAATATTAATGTGTTTTAGTCTATTTACATAGACCTGTTGTATTTATCAGAAAAAGTACACAATAGATCATAAATACACACCAATGCTAGTTGCTTTGTTTGATTGATTGATTGATGGATGGTTGTTTGTTGTACCCACTACCATGCTTGTCTTCCCTCCCCCCCCCTCACTTATCTCCCTCTCCCCTCCTCAATCCCCCAATCTGTAGCCCTGGTCGTGGGTAGTCTGCCTCGTCAATAGAGTTGGGTTTCATCATGGAATACTTCAAAGATTTCATCAAGTTTCCTCAAGTTTAGTGAAGTGAAAGCACAGTCTAGAATAGGGGAAACCTACGAGTAATTTTCCAAATCGGTTGCAAGGTGATGAACAGGTAACAAAATGAGAAGGGGTTGGGGATTAGGGCTGGGGGGGGGGAACTAATATGTGTAGGGGAATGAATGGTAGGCCAGGGAGAGATAAGAAATCTAATGCAGAAAAAAGAGATTGTACAATGGAGCAGCTTATAATGATAAACATTACATTACATTATAATCAACAAAATCATTGATGATACTGTAGGAGATGCTAACAGGCATTACTTTCTTTTCATCTATGTTGAATCTGTGAAGTTGAAAATCTATACATTTGATTGACCACTATGAGCTGGGGTGAATGTTGACCATGTGAACTTTGAAAATTTTAAGAAGAAACAAAACATGATGATATCATTTTCACCAATTTTTTCTTTTGGTCCATAATGTGGTATGAAATAATGTAATTACTGATATTGTCTGGCGCTCATCTATGAATTAGTTTCTTTGTTGGCTAGACAGAAAGTATCACTTGCAAAAATTTCTTGGAAAATGTACTTCCCTCCACATATATATATATTTTTCTGTGGTGTGCCACGACATAGTTGGTCAAACCAAATGATCAAAAGATATTGTAGAAGGATCAGTGGCCTATGTGCATTCCTACTGACAGAATAGACACACCCAATTTTGAACATTGTCAGTATCTAGTCTAGTCTCTGACTGTGGTAAAGGATAATGAGATCACAGAGTGCCTAAATACCATGTATATTATTATCCCTGCCTGCCTGTGTGTGGTTAACTTCCCACACAGTCACAAAACCAGGCACAGGTACAAATGCTTTGCATTCCTGACATAGCTTGTAAGCTAAGCCACTGGGTGTAAATTGTTTGTACTATCAAACAACTATATCTGGGGATTATTTAGTAGAGGGGGCTGTACACTTTTAAGATTGATGGTAGGTTGGAAGTGTATGAAATAATATGTGTGTCATTTCAGTGCAGTGTTTTTACTGTATATGTGAGTGAGTTACTGTGTAAGAATATTCATGCTCATCAACCATTTTAGATGTTACATTGTACAGTGTCTATAACTAAAATAAATTGCTAAAGTGACTCCACATCACTTTCAAATTTACATATAGGAGAGAATTCTCACAGTGTGCTCATGTGAACTTCTTAATAATCCGGAATTCCGGGGTGATTTGTAATTTATGCTAATTTATGCAATAAAATTACTTGCTGAAGAGTGTATGAAAGCTCTAAGCCATCACTGACATGTATTTTTTTCTTACTTACTTGTAAGTTTGTAAGCGGTGGCTGGTCATCGTGTTTTATTAATAGCTATTGTATGAAGCCATGAAAACATGACAAAACTAAGAGAACTGTCCGAGAAAGATATTTATTCCTCTGGTAGTGAACAGAGAAAACCTTCAAATAAACTTCTGAAAATTGAAGAAAAAAATAATATAAATGAATAACCCACACAATAGCTTGTTCTTGTGTCTCCATGTTAAACTAAAAGATAAAAATTGTGTGACATGCTTAGTGTTTGCTTTTCAAATTGATCAATTCTTTTACCAGGCCTAAAAATTTTGTGTTATTCTTTTCTTTTCTTTTTTGGCTTTCATAGTGGTTGACAGATGCATAGTCTCTGAATATGTTAAGTTTCCTGGTGAACTTGTTTCCCTAGTCTGTGCTTTTGTTGTTAGTCAGGACTGGGTGGCAGGGGGAGGGGGTGCTTTTGTAGTGGTGGCATATATAAGAACATGAAGAATAGGGGAGTTGATTGGCTACTGATTGGCCAATTGGAATATTGATTGGCCATTGATTTGTTGTAAAATTTTTGTAGATTGCAAAGCATTTTCTGAATTTAAACTACCAGAATGAAAGGTCACCAGTCTTGACCCAAATTTAAATTTTTCTGAAAATTGAGAGTTTTTCATTTAAATACTGTGTTCCTCGAAGATCTTCCTCTCCAAATGTCGTTTCTAGTAGGGGGTGGGGGGGTAGTAGGAGGCAATATGATTGACCTTTAAGGGTGAAACGTACAGAAGTAACCCATTCCACACATATCTGTTGTGGTTCATATGTAGAATCCCTCCAATCTGTTTTATAATCTTTTAACTGGATTTATCATGACCGTTCATTATGATGCAGTCTAGGTTTGGATGAGTTCTGTTGTTTCCCTGTCACCCTAAAACTCATTATACAGAATGCAGGTTTTGAACCTGAACCCTTGTGAGTAGTTCATGACAGTTGAGTCTGGTGGATGCGAGACTGCCTGTCCGGGGAGGGGGGAGGGACGGGGAGCGTTGTATTTAGGCGTTTTCAACGTTGGACTGCTTTCTGTCCACTCTACATATTTTCTTCCCCTTGCATGTGTGTATCATGGACAGGTGGGTGTATGTATGTGTGTGTGTATGAAAGTGAGCTTTTAACTTATATAGGAAACCTAAGAAATTTTGTCATTTAGTGCTAACCATGCAATGTGTTTCAATTCAAGTCATTTCCTTCTGTATATTCTGTTTTGCAACTTAGTATGTTTTTTTGAAGGAAATTCTCACAGATCAATGTTTCACTTTAATACTAGTCACATAAATTGGGGAATAGTTTACTCTTACGTGTGATTGTATTTTTCCAAGATGAGCCACACTTTTAATTAAAGTCTGTAAAGTTCTCTGAGTGATTAAGTGTATCAAACAGATCTCTGTAGAAACTTTTTGATTTACACTAATGGTGATTCAGTAGCCCACTCCATAAAAAGAAAAAGAAAAATTAATGGTGTCTAATTTTTGACAAATGTTTGACAAAATATTTTTTGATCATGATTTTTTAATTTAATTTTTTTTATTCCACCCTTTGTATCTTCTAGCTGAATTGGAGAAAGAGAAGGCCGCCCATGACCTTGTTAAGGAAGAATATAATCAACTGATGAACGAGATGGAGAACGTATAAGCCACGACGACGCACCGCCTGGACCCACGTCGTCTTCTGTTACGTCAGATGTATTGGTTCAGTGTTTATCTTGTGTTAAACTAAGGCAAAAAAATCACTAGTTTAAAGGACTTTTTTGTATTGTAGGAAAGAGGCCTGCTGGACTGTGGAGTGAGTTTTTTAAAGTGTAGTTTACAAGCCACGTACGTATATATATACTAAGGACGATTCAAAAGAAACATATCTCAAATCTGAGGAAACGTCTCGTCCGATCCGGCCTGCACTTGTCGATGCTGCCGAGACGAAGTTGTAAAAACCAAAGAGGGAGAAAATTTGAAAAGGGAAAGTACTAAGGGGTGAGGGCCAAAAAAAATTTGGGAACAAGTCTGATGAAAATCTTTCAAAAGGATGTTGGACATTGGAGCCTAGTCGAAAACTATTTCCCTTTCTATAAGGCGTGCATGTTTTAAGAAGTGATGAGGCCAATCTGTTGCCTCGGATGATAGGCTCCTTCGTTTGGATTTGTGGCTTGTAAACTGGCAGTCTCACTTGACAGGCTTCAGGTACGATGACGGTTCATATGTGTATTGCAAAACGTCAAAAAAATGATTTTAAGCCTCACAATTTTTTTTTTCTCTTTTTTTTTTCCCCCCACTTTTGTTTTTCAATTTTTATGAAAATGCTTCAATTTATCTACTACCAGTGATCTTCTCTCCCTTTCTCTTTTTCTACCTTCTCGCTGTCTCTCTCTCTTCCTCTCTGAACACGACTCCTCTCCTGCCCCCCTCCTCCTCCCACCTTGCTACTATTTTCATCCGTCTTGCGGCGCCATCTTCGAAACCCCATCTCAGACGAGCTGATGATCGAGAAGGAAAAAGTTCGCGAGATGACAGAAGAGATGGAACGTACCATTCAAGAGTTGAACTTCGAGGTGTGATGATACCATCCTCCTCCTCGGTGGATATTCGTCTCGTCAATTCTATTGTTTCGTCTCTTTTTGTCCCCGTGCTGGTTCCGGTTCCGTTCCCCGACATGTTTCGGGGGGTCTCCTCCAACGAGCTGAATGTGGAGGGAGAATGTGTCACTTTTTAATGACCCCATGAACGTTGTTTATTTCTTGTTGTGTGTCGCGCTTATTACCCCTCCCCCAACCCCACCCCCCCAAAAAAAAATGAAAAATGACTAGGGCTGATTCGAAGCTAGATTAGAGTGAGCGATCCTCAAATTGAGAGGTCTGTATTGTTGTTGGTAACAGAAAATTTAACGTCAATTTGCTGAAACCAAAATCGAACAAGAAATAATTGGAAGGGAAAAAAAATGGAATCTTTTTTGCAATCGACACTCTTGTAATTTTGATGAATATTTTTTTACTCATTGTGTAGCATAGAGATTGTCAAGGGTCAAACAGCTTCCGATAGTTATTCTCTAGTTTTTCTTGACTCCTCTCAGATGATAGACAATTGTTAGTTTGTGATTTTTAGCTTGTGTGCGTGTGGAAGGAAAAGCAAGTAGCAGGGCTTATCTCTCTGCCGACCATTTTTGGGAACTTTTTGGGTCGTGCAGGATCAGGTCACATTAGTTTCTTTCCTCTACACATGTTGCCCCCTATTCTCTCCAACCCCAATTTGTTGGGAGGACAAAGAGAGTCGCTTTCGAAATGGTTTTCGTTTTTCTTCTACTAGATCCTACTACCAACTTTGCCTTTTTTACTTTCTGTATTTTTTTTTTTTTTCATTTATTTATTGAGTTCAAATAATTTTTAAAACTGCGCATGACTGTAATAATGAGAAGGAAATTAATAGCATTAATATAAAACATGTATGGAAAAAAAATGCAAATGTTGCATCGTTAATTTTTTTTTTCATTTCTTTTCCTTTTGAGTGCATTTTGCTTGAGAAAAGGTTTAAAAATTGGATATAGTTAGTCGATAATAATAATAATAAATAATAAAAAATTGCTTGTAAGGTTGTAAAATTGATCACTGAAAACCAACTAATGCATGTCTTGATTTATAATTATGATTTTTTTATTCTTCTTGTCTTTACATTTGGCTAGGTAATCAAGAAATGTTTTTTTTTTTTTTTCTATATAGGTGTTGTATGTATTTAGTGAAGTGTATACAATAATCAGTATCATGGTGGTGGTGGTGGCATTTTAGCTGTGTATGTATTTTTTTTTTTTTTTAAGTTTGCTCTTCCATACAGAACAGGATTTTTGAAATATCACAAAGATTTGATAATTTGCTTGTCGACGGCGTGATTGGATCGACAAAAGGCAGTGTCTAACTTTATCGTAATGTGATGATGTAAGAGGCAACGAGAATTGAGTGTAGCAAAGAAATGTCAAATAGTCAAATTTGTCTTTGTTTCGTTTGCTATTTATATTCTTTCTTATTTCCCATGGATAAATTACACAGCACCCTATCATGTTACCATCATAAAATTACACGGATCTAGAGTATCCCTGAATTTTGCAACGGTTGGGGGCTGGTTGCTCTGTGATCGACCTCAACTAGGGTCAAAGGTCACTCGATCTTTCATCACCAAATTTTACGGCTGTTTCACAAAAGAACGAAGCAGTTTTCTGATCTCATATTGAGGATCTGGCGGAAACAGCCGAACCCAAAGAAAAACAAAAGTGGTATTGTTTTTTTCTTCTGTACGCCAAACTTTGTCTGCGGTGAGAGATGGCAACCAGCCCCGGGTGATGATGATGGCTATCTAAGTATTAATTGCTCAGAATTGTCGGCTTTAGTTGGGATCAAGTGTGCCTGTAAAAAAAAAAAAAAAAAAAAAAAAAAATCTTCTCTGTGCTTATTTTCTTTCTCTTATCTTCTTCGATGTTTTTCCCCCTAGAGAGATGACAATTTATTACTGCTGTGAGTGTTTATAATATCATGAAGCAAAAAAAAATAAATAGAAAAATAAATGAGAAAACAATCCAGCGGTGTATTAATTAGTGTTTACAAAACTGGGTGGACTTTCCTCACCGTAGATATTAAGAAATGATAATCAGTTTTGCTATTAAACATATAGACTACTAGGGTGAATTCGGTCCTTCATCCCTGCCCTTCCCTTCATCCCACCCCCACCCCAAAGAAGAATTGTCCCTGCAACCTCTTTTACACCTTTAATCTGATCATGTGCGTTATCGGAGAATTCATCAAGTACTGCGTAGTAGTGTTCAAACCAAGACTAAAATTTGATCAAAATAAAGCATTCTCCTTGTGTTTCCATCATTCAGGGGCCAGATTGGTGGGGGGGAGGGGGAGGGGGGTCTACAATCACTACTGTACTGTAGAACTCCTGTACTGCAGAACTCGACAAGACGTGTCCCTCTTTGTCAACCACAAGTACGCAACGAGCAAACAACACGATAACCTGCTTGACTTTTTGAACCAACAATTCACAATTATGCAAGATTTCAATTTTTGGCAGCTCACTATGCAAGATGATTATTTACACTACAGCTTTTATGATATTTACAAAAGGCCAAACATTTGGGGCAGATTTCACATATTGTAAATCAATAATGAATGTCTATACAGCTGTATGATAAGTGCTTCAGTGTGCAATGTTAGCTGAAGCATTTGTCATATGATGTGGTAAACAGTTACACGTCCAAATTGTGAAAGAATCACTCTTTTTCAGGAATTTCCATCAAAAATTTTTCCATTTTTGGAAATGGAACGAACAACTGAGTGATGCTGAAAGTGAAGCCACCATCCCTTGTCAGTTGGTAAAATCTATTTGGTCTCAAAATCGAGTGCGACAAAAGATACAATAGTCCATGTGAAAACTTGTGCAAGAAAAAAGGTCTAATGCCGGTAATATGACCTAGTTTCGAATGAGGTGTAACAGAAGTGTTAGACACCACCATCGATCCCAGAAAGTACACACAGCTTGCTACCGTTGCTAATTAGACACTAGTGTACAGTCAGTACATACCAGCTGCGGTCAGTACCCACAGCATAGTATACAAACAATACAGCGATGGACATCTCAGGTCCAGCTAAAGATAACAATTAAGCCGATTTAAACAAAGATAACAATCACGTTTCATTTCTGTCTGCATTTTGTAGCGACACGAACAAAACGTCACTTGCAAGCAACAGAAAGTTAACTTTTTCAGATGGCCGCATGCGGTTTGGGGAGAGTCTGCAATGCCTTCAAAATGAAGATATGGATCCAGTCATCCTCCCTATGTTGTTGATATTTCCTCAGCAGTAAAATCATTACTGTATGTGACAAATTATTTGTTGAGACTTGAATAAAAATTAAATAAATGGAACAAATTTATTAAAAATTAAAGTGCTTAGCATTTACACAGAAACAAACTACAACACCACAATAAAAGAAAAGAAGATAGTTTGTGATATTTTCAATGATTTTTTATGATTATTTGGTGATATTTAACAAAATCCTGACAGAAAACCTGATATGTATAAAACACAACAAAGGGTAACTTAATTTATACATGTTAGGTTCTATTCTTTTACACTCAGTGTGGTTACACACACATAAAATAAAAGTAGAAAAACAAAAATCAGCTAGACTGCATTCATAGTATGGTATGTCGCTAGGGTTTGTAGATGACTTCAATAACCAGGATTTTCTAAATGTTATTAAATATTGATAGTGAAAATGCTTTCATTACCAAAGTTCTTGATTAAACCAACCAACCCAAGGAGGAACTAAAATACAATAAAAAAAATATTTGAAAGGAAAAAAAAGTTTATGAAGGAATTCATTTCTATCCTACAAGCTTGTATCAACTTAAAACAACCCTGAAATTCGAGAAAGCAAGTCTGTTATAACATTGCTTACTGACCTTTGACCCAAATCGAAATCCCATAACCACAGTTCCTGAAAATCATACGAGACGGAAGAGGAAATGCAGAAGCGGGCAAGTACTGCAACCTGTTAAGAATGGGCAGCACCTTTGTGAGGGGACATGAGAATTCATTTCGAAAAGTGAAAATTCAATATCGATCATATTTCTTCGTCATAGCAACGCAGATAGACTACTTCAACAATCTTCATCAATATTTGGCAAAGTGCACAAACAAGGACTGAGGGCAACAAAAAAGTATTTTCACCGGTCGGACTGATAACACCGAAATCGAGGAGAGAATTAATAGTTCGGATGGTACCCGATTTATTCACAGAAAGCAGATGACCCCCTAAATGCAGCTGTATTGTAATCAGTTTACACTGTAGAGAAATAGCTTTCGAAATTTTCATCACAGCCAACTCGTCTTGATATGACCTTAGCCCTAGAACGGATATTAGCAAGTAGCTCACCAAATGGATTTAGGTGTTTTTTTATAGTGCCCGGTGTAAGACACTGCTGCCTCTCAAAAGTTGTATTTCACAAAAGGCAGGAGTTAAAACATATTAAAGGGTGTGAAGACTCGCGCACAAAGAAAGGTCTCATGCCGGTAATCTGACCTAGTTTTGGAATGAAGAGTAACAGAAGTGCTAGACACCACCATCGATCCCAGAAAATACACACACAGCTTGCTACTGTCGGTAATTAGACACTAGTGTACAGTCAATAATTACAGCTACGGTCAATACCCACAACCCAGTGTATATAGCAGCGATGGACATCTAAGGTCTAGATAAAAGATAACAAGGTTTCATTACTGTCTACATTTTGTAGCGACAAGAAGAAAACTTCACTTGCAAGCAAAGAAGAGTTAACTTTTTCAGAGCGCTGCACGCAGCTTGGGGCGAGTCTTAAATGCCTTTAAACCTTGGAATGATATGTGGAAAAGAAAGCTTTGGATGAAAGAGTCGACTGCACCTAGGTGGCATTCTCAAACTTCCCGTCTACTCAATATGCTAGAGTGACTAAAAATGGTCACCAGAGATTACATTTATTAAGTAAAGACTTCTTTACTGCCAACCATTTTGCATTTCGTCGAGACACACAGTTCAATGCGATGAGGTGAAATTCTATGCAATAATTTGGGTAGAATTTACTATTGAGATGTTGATATGTTAATACCCTACAAAATAATAACATTTTGAGTTACAGATCAAGCTTTCTGTCAACTAGTTTGAGTGCTAAACACAGTAGTCCCACTAAGTACTGCCCTCAGATATGCGACAAAAGTCATTATTATGTTCACAAGGGTTCAAACCTCAGATAGCTTGTAACTCCCACCTAAAATGATTTCATCTGTAAGAGACATCTATTCTCTAGTGAAACATGCCTCCTACATGTCCGAGGATAAATTTATTGGAGGGTCTGAACCAGCATCATGATATATCTGAAAACTTGTTAAAAATGTGGATGCAGTACTGATTTCCTACTAATGAAATTTAAAGGGTAATTCCTCTACAAGTATAAAAAAACGTTAATGTATTATATATAACCTAAATGGTAGTAGCTACTGTAGTTTGTAATTGTCCTCAATACTATCCCCTATAATATATGCTAGTTATTCAAAATAATTTTGACTGATTTTTCTTTACTACTATGCAAAATTAAATTTTCACATTTCATAGCCTGATCAATATTAAATAGGTCATAATAGGGAACATAAATAGTACCAATGTTTCTTCTGTGTTTTTGTGCTAACTATGAAGAAAAACATTAGTATAGAAGACTTTCATAAAAAAAAAATAATAAAAACAATTCTGTACAAATATTTACTTCCCATTCAACAACCTGTTATACCTTGTTACATTTTCTCTTCTTTTACATCAAACCATTCATCCAGAAACAGATATTAGATCACCAAAATTAAGACCAGAAACATTGCAGTGGGTGCGCAACTAGGGACTTGTTTCATCTCATACCTACACTCTCGAAACAATCACTCATATTAGCATGTCATAAATACGACCTGGATTCTCTTGGGGAATTAGAAAACTGTTTGTAGAAGCATCCAAATTTCAGATTTTAAACTTGCTTTTCTTAAATATTGTTTTCCGATTAAAGCTTCTCAAAGTCACTATTTTTAAGCGAGAGTATGAAGTTAATGTTTCTATATTTCATTTCTTTTGTACAAATTCATGGAACTATGAAAGACCACTTGGACTACTTTGTGATTCAGCTTCAAGTTGGCAATATTGACGGAAAATAATCACGGTTATTGTCAATCGTCGAGAAGAGTACCCAATCACAACAGAATCATGAAAAGGAAAAATTTGTGACTGGTTTGGATGTAAGGATGGTCGCCATTGTGAATAATTTAAACAAATCATTCAATGATCATACAGTCGTTGTCAGAGTCATCATTTTGAACACTGTTGCTCATAACGACATCACAAGGTATACTTTTCTGTTTCTCTGGGGTAGGTTCCGGTGTCAGCGCGACGGGTACAATCCGCTTTACGGGCTTGACCGAAGATGGTGATGCTCTTTTGGCTATCGTGAATGGCCATTTGAGAGCGGCTACCTGGTGCGGTTGCACTCGTTGACTTTGACCCGTCTTCGTGTTAGGTGTTGTCTGCAGTTTTTGAGGTGGAGCCTTTCGGGACTTTGGTGTCTGCAGTTCTTGAGACGGAGCCTTTTGGGACTTTGGTGTCAGCTGTGGGACCGTTGCCACTACCGGTGATGATTGGGGAGTGAGAAGTGAAGTGTGACCGGCTGATTGTGCGGCGCTGGAAGATGCAGCGAGGGACTTGAGAGTGGCCGAAGCAGACTGCATTGGAACCGTCTGCCCCTGAAGAGGTACGGGTGAGGAAACTCTAGGTGAAATCGAAGGTGACAACATAGCCAGTATGCCACCTTTGGAGGTAGTTGAATTTGATTGGGTCGACCCCTTCACTCCGACGATCCCTGCCGACGAAGAACTCTGTGATGGGCTATTGGACGCTGCAGCTGGTTGGGCGGTTGTTCTAGGTTTACTAGGGTCAAATGGCTTCCGAGTGATAAACTTCCAAGTCGAAGGTATAGGAGCAGACTCCATATTGAACTCCGTGAGTATGTGATCGTGGACGTACCAACAGATTTTGGAGTAGGCGATTCTTTTATCTCGGACAGCAATTTTGGTTATCTTCTTCTCTAATTGGCGCTTGGAAATTTCAAAATCTTCGGCCGAGCGAAATAAGGGTGAAAACGCCCTGGTGGGTGTGATAGCGTCTTCCGTCTTCTTCTCTTTCGTGCTCTTAGGGGTACTTGTTGTCTGTCCCGTTGCCACGGTGATGTCTGCTTTAGAAGGTGTGGCTGCCGTCTGCTGAGTCACAGACTGAGGATCGGTGTGTTTTTGTCTCCAAAACTCCTTGAATTCACGACAGAGGCTCTTGATGCCAGCGATGTTGCCGTGGACCAGTCGTATCAGATCAGGCATGGCTATACAGTAGAAAGGAATAATAAAATGATGAAAACGATTAGAAGCAGGCAACGTTGTCCTGACACCTCAGGGCAAAACACTGATGCGCAAAGCTGCAATGTACCAAAAGGCACAATGTGCCAGTGATGTTCGTTCTCAGACCCTTAGCACTATCTATTAACTTATCATTTTATCAAAACGCAAAAACCTAGGAGCGATAACATTATTACCGGCACTTGACACTGAAAAAGAAGCAGTTAGTTTCTATAACCGTAAGTGTACAAGTTGACACATCATCAATAACAACAACAACAAATGTGACCAATTCTTCTGGTTTGCTGCCGAGCACCTACCTTCCTTCGGCACCGGTCTGATCTTATTGTGTACGGCCAGAATCTGTGTTCCTTTCGTCCCCGACGTCCGACTCGACGCCTGCTTATCCTTCCCGGACTTTGCGACTCCGGTCAAGAGGATGGGCATGCTGACCAACGGCACCACCTTGAAACACTCCAGTGCCTTCCTGTCTCTCTCCGAGCTGCCCTTTGAATTCCTCCAGACGCAGCCGATGAGATAAGTCTTTAGGGCTTCCGTCTTCTTTCTCATCTCCCGGTCCCAGTCCTTGGCCTTTGCAGCTCTTCTCTTCTCCCAGGTTTCCCTGTCATCTTCCTGTCGACACGGAGAAGAAGAGGAGCGTAGAATATTGAATCAGTGATAATGATGTATTAAGCCTGGCTGGCATATATATAATAAATAATAAAAATAGTACTTATATAGCGCATTCATCAGCAACGCTGCTAGAAGCGCTTTACAGGAATTGAAACAAATAATATATAGGAAACATTTAAAATACAGGAAACATTCAAAAGCAAATAGTAGAAAAATATCGCCTAAAAGGTATACACCATAAAACCTATAATAGGATAGAAAAATACATTAAAGCTATGGTGATACAAAAATACTGTACAGTTCAAACATCAAAGGCAATTCTAAAATAATGTTTTCAGCGATGTTTTAAAACTGGCAAGGCTTTTGCGAAAGTACATATTGAATTCGGCAAGGCATTCCATAGCTTGGGCGCACATACTGAAAATGCCTTGTCCCCAGTTTTTTTCTTTGTTCTCATTTCTTGAAGCAGTCCCTGTGAGATATATATATATATATATATATATATAGCAAAACAAAACTGACATTTACACCTCTCCCTGAAGCAGCTATTTGTCCATGTTATTTTGGTAGAGAATCAAAAACAAAAACTTGATAAATTAAAATGACAACAGTCAGCTTCTTTTGGGAAAAGAAAGTCCTGAGTCAGCACAAATCTCTGATACCCGAAAGCTTGAATGTTTGTTTTCCTGCCCACTGATGTACAACAGAATACAGACTGTGTTGTGAAGGATGAACGTATCAACAAAATCGGATTCTGTGCCTGTCATGAAAATTGACCATCATTCTAATAAAGTGTGTGTTGCAGTTCAGCCTTTGACCACCTGCACGCAGAGCAGACCAATAATTGTCAGTCTACAGTGCACTCTAAAAGCAACAAAATGAAATATTACAGCTGTCTAATAAGCCTGAAATTTGGTTTTTTTTTTGGGGGGGGAGCAGATGTATTGATGGAACTGTTTTTGCATACTTCAGTACTTTACTAATGCACTATTTCAATCCACAATTGTTTTCTGTTATTACAATTAGCTGATGTTTAGTAAGATGACTAGTAATTAGTGACTAGAGCAATTGACCAGTCACTGTTCACATTTACTCTACAAGATGGCACTCTAGCTGTTTCATGATGGGGCTGGCCCTTCACACAGCTTAAGATAGGATGTTTTGCAAATGTGGTCACAATTAAATAAAAAATCTTCTCAGGCAATAATTTAGGGTTCAAATTTTGTGTAGCAGTTTTAAATATATACCTGAATCTATTCTCATATAAAATACTGTGCTGTGTAAAATACTATGGTTGCTGTGTAAAAACTAAAACAATGCTAAACTGCTATACATCTTTGCACTCATATAGCAACTTGACCATTTTGCATAGCATTTTGCTGTGTAAAATACTATGGTTACTGTGTAAAATACTATGGTTGCTGTGTAAAATACTACGGTTGCTGTGTAAAAAATAAAACAATGCTACACTGCTATACATCTTTGCATTTGTATAGCAATTTGACCATTTTACATGGCAGTTTGTGATGCGATACCGGATAAATTATTCCCTGCTTCTGCACATACAGTATAATGATGTATGAATCCCTAAGATAGCCATGCATTATCATCAGCATTCATACATGACTAAACTTTCAATTATGATAAGAAAATACAAATCAGTGAAAACATGCAAAGTGAAAAGCTGACAAATGTGGAGTTTGAACTTCTTCTCAATTTTACAAAGAAATATGAAAGACAATAGAATATGATGATTAAATCACCTTTGGCCTAGATATCATACACACACAAAAAACATGAATTAATTTTACATTTGATTTTTTAATTTTACATGTCAGTCTAAAAACGCAAGTCAAAACACTTCCTCGCTTGAGCAATCAAACAGATGGCTGGCTAATTAACCATTTAAATCAATCATCTATGTTTAATTTTAACCAAACATTAATTAGAAGTTAGAGATTAAAAATTATGATCTCACCAGGATGTGAAAGTAATCAATCTCAATATATAGAAACTTACTTGAACCTTTGTACTTAGAAATTTAGAAGAGTCACACGTTCCATATTTACTTTGTTAATTTGCTTGGGAACTTTCCCATATTCAATGAAGACACGTTAAGAGGCTCTTCTGCTTTTAATATTTTTAGTTCTGTTTGAATGAGTGTCCTCTTCCCTTATAAATAAAGCAAAGTAGCTTTTCCCTCAACTTATGATTATATCCAACCAATGAACAAGTCCACTTAACTTTTAATTGCACCAAATGAGTAACTAGTGTGTATATTAATATCTAAAACAATTGGGTTCTCTTTAAAGGGTGTGAAGACACGCGCAAAAGGAAACGTATCATGCCGGTAATCTGACCTAGTTTTGAATGAGGTGTATCAGAAGTGTTAGACACCACCATCGATCCCAGAAAATACACACACAGCTTGCGTATACCATCGGTAATAAGACAGTCGTCGGTACATACAGTACAGTCGGTACATGACATGTAAAGTCGGTACATACAGCTGCGGTCAATACCCACAGCACAGTGTACAAACGAAACAGCGATGGACATCTCAGGTCTAAAAAAAGAAAAACTTCACTTGCAAGCAATGGAAAATTAACTTTTTCAGAGCCCGGCACGCGGTTTGGGGCAAGTCTTCAATGTCATTAATGAATGTTTCTATCCTTAGAACCAATCTACCAAATTGTGTAGTCTGTCTGTGGCATGTTGTCAATCTGTCTGTCTGTGTTGTTGGCATTGTCAGTAATGTAACTAGTGTGTTCACACTATTTTTTGAATACCCTTCACTATGTTTTCTTGCCTATCATATTCTGGGGTGCATTCACTGACTACTTTTCATCACATCTCTAGCCCCTCACCTCTTTCTGTTACTAATGAGGAATAGCAGAAATAATGCTAATGTGATGCCAAAAGGTGTCAGCTGGTAGCATAGAGTGTGAAAGCGTTAATAAACAAGTCGCCTATGGTAAACCCCACAGAAAGCGGTCTGCTTTGCACTGGATTTTTAAAAGATAATATTAAACCACACTATTTCCCCCCCCCCCCCCACCTCCTTCAGAATGAAAGTTTTTGTAAGCAAGTTCAGCAAATCTGGTCTTATGAAAGTGTAAGATGCTTTCTAGTGGCTTCTATTGAATATGTTTTGTTTACAAATTTATGCTTACTTTTCATTCTGTAATTGTAATATGTCACGCATGAATTTTTAAGTTGTCCAAGGGTTTCTAATATATCCGGGTTCACTCCCAGGTCTACAGGTTTGTTTTTCTGTCATATCTTTTCCTGGCTTCCTGAAATTCGAGAGATCGAATGCTTTCACACCCGGATGTCTTTCATATTCAGACACTTTTACTTTTTAGTGAAGTCACAGTTTTAGCTCTCATCGTTTTGTCTGATATTATCTGTTAATGTCTTCTGGTGACTATTTTTGTCGCATAAACTTTATTAATATAAATATCAGATGTCCACAGTCCTAAATCGGTCCAGATAAATACAAAATTGTTAAAGAAGGACTTACTGCTCCTTCCACTTCGTCTTCGGAGAGGTAACCGTGAGGAACGAAGAAGCCATCGTCTGACTCATCCCCGTCGCTATCATTGTCATCTTCATCTTCAGTCTGTAGAAATAAAAATAGGAACAAAACGGTTGCTATGCAACGAAGTATGGGTTACAATCATGCATGTATTTATAAAGCAAATGAGTTGCTATCATTTTCATATTTATACTTGTGCAAATAAGTCGCTATCATTGTCATCTTCAGTCTGTAGAAATCATATAGGAACAAGACGGTTGCTATGCAATGAAGTATGGCTTACAATCATGCACTTATTTATCACAAACGATTTTCAAAATTTAATCGGTCGACAACAAATGCAGGTGTGCATTGAACAGTACAGACTATTTACACAATGGGATCTGCAATAAAGCTGCTTTCGACCTAGTTTTGCTTCATTCTGCCAACTTTTCAAAAGTTGCCCTGTAATACAATACTTGTCAACTTTCTACACAAGTATCAAGATTTACAGGAATATTTGTAACAGAAGCTTTGCATTCTCACTGCTTTATACCTCACATTTCTAAGATTTACAGAAATATTTGTAACAGAAGCTTTTCATTCTCACTACTTTAGACCTCACATTTCTAAGATTTACAGAAATATTTGTAACAGAAGCTTTGCATTCTCACTGCATTATACCTCACATTTCTAAGATTTACAGAAATATTTGTCACAGAAGCTTTGCATTCTCACTACTTTTCATACAAGTTGCACCTTGTTGCTTTCTGAGTCACTCCCAAGTTTTGTCTCCTTCTGTTGCGTCACATTAACAGCATCAGGAAATGAGCCTACGTGGGCCCTAATTATAACAGAACACCACCTAAAATCCTTGGCAGTGGAGGTATGGGTGGGGTGAAAGGGTATGTGGTGAAATCGGAAGGGGGTTGGGAAAAGGGAATGAAGTAATGAGATTGAAAGGTGTGAAAAGATGGGAGGGGGTTACAAGAGGGAGTTGGGTGGAGCAGTGGGTGGTATCATTTTGTGCTCCTTGAATGACCTTGTGACTTACCCCTGAATCTGAAAGGCTTTCTCCAGGATCTTCCCATTCATCATCACTATCTACCTCATAGTCTAGTTGATCCTTTAAACAATGAAAAGACAATAAAAAATTAACAATCAAAGTGAATACAAGTTTTGCAGCAAACTCACCACACTTTCTAATCCAATCTTGACCCTTCGAACTGTTATTTGGATTGTGCGTTACTATGCCATTCACATTCATAAATTTGGACGCCACACCTTTTAAAAAAAAAAATTTCTTGGAACACATGTGCACCTTTCAAGAATACTTTTTCCGTTGCCATGGATACATATGCTGCACAAGTTTGCTGGTTGAAACTTTGTAAACAGTCATCTTTAGGTACTGTTGTACTATGAAAATTCAACGAAATTACTTTTCAACATTCTAGAAAAGAAAACATCGCTTTCAACCAAAAAACACCAAATAGATAATCGTTTCTATCTGCAAAATTGTCACTTTCATAGTTTAGAATATCTACATGGTACAAATGCTCAAGAAAACAATATCATGGTTTGGCTGATGCAGGCAAAAACTCTATCATTTACTTTACAATTGCACGATAATATACGGAAAAATATGATTCAAACAAAAATCTGAAAAATGACAGGAGCAAAAAATAGGACCATACCTTGTCTTTAGCAAAGGGTTTTCTCCCAGTAACACTAATACTCCTCTTTCTCCAAGTTCCAAAATAAGGAGGACGATGATTCTCATGAAATTGTATAAGTTTGGCCTTGGCGGTTAGCTCTTCCGAAGATGACGATGGAACTTCCTCGATATCCGAGTCGTTCCTACAAAATGAGAAATCGAGAGAGAGTTCGTGAAACGAGATGTAATCGACTGCCGGCCTGGTCGTCCATGTCGCCAACTGTCCGAAGTATGAGTTTGAATGTTACTGGGCCGAGACTGTTACAATAATTGCACACAATGTCGACACTTACTGTGACAGCTGTAGGCTACCCTAGTAATCACCTAATTAGTAGAGTCTAAACGAATTGTGCAAGTTACGGTAAACATTGCTCAAGATACCGCGCCTGCAATCTCTTTGCCATATTTTGATCTTGTGTCACTGTAAAATACAAAAGCAGTTAAGAGGATTTTCCCCCAGAAGGTAGTTATTAAGCAAAAATAGTGGTAAATATCACCAAGATATTTGAGACAGTATCACAAATGCCAGACTCGAAAAGTTATCTTAGTTCTGGTCCCGCTGCCTCATTGCTAAAACTATGTATTAAGAAATGTACTTCATTGTTATTTAATGGCAGAAATAAACAAAACAAAATGCACAGTAGGCAAGTGGGGTCCAATGATGTCCTCTGGGACTACTTGTGGTGCTGTAAATACACCATGAAGTCCATGTTATATACAATTTCATTTATATCATACACAATAAAAAAAATGATAATGGAGATTACTGTGCTCGGCAGGATGTGACAATTTTAATTTTTTAATTTTTAATATTTTTTATCTTGGCTTACTCGTCTTGCTCTTCATCTTTCATTGACCTTCGACTTCCTTTTGTTCTACTGGATCGACCGATGTTGATTTGTCCAGATGAAAGCTCAGTTAGGTAATGAAAAGTTGTACTCTGCAAAAAAAACAAACAAACAAAAAATCCCAAAATTTAATGTATTCTTGGTCAGGTTCTGCCACCAAAAGCATTTTTTAAATTTATTTATGTCTTTAAGTGTCAAAATTCTGCACCAAGATCGTCTGACTACTTTCACGATTATTTCTGAAAGATCTACCAATCTTTTGTTTTACTATCTTGCAAATTTTATCAGCTTTCAGTGGCGATGACTTTCATTGCTTCCTCTGAAGATACAAAAAATCATTACTTTATAAATTATATTCAATTATTTCTGTTTTAAACCTTCTTTCAGCGAAAGAATCGATCAAATTGGTACTTCTGTTTAGTGAATATGTTTTGCAATGTTTGGAGTGAACCATACAGTGTACTCTGGGAAAGAACAGCAATGATTCCCAAACTATGGATCGTGACAGAGAAATTTAGTCCCCCAGCTTTCACCAAAGGGTCACAAGCCAGGGATCCATGTTTATGAATGAATCGGACAGTAAGCTTCCTGTCACAAAAGTTTTGATAAATATTTATGTGTTGTTGTTTACAATCTTTCAGTCTATGTGCAGTTAGTTCTCATTACTAACGAAGAAGTATATCTTTGGGTGAGTTTACGCCTTAGCAAATTGATGGGTGGGTCACCACGAGAAATCCACAAATTTTCCCATTTGAAATTGGCCTCCCACTTTGTAAAGACATCCAAAATGAGCTAAATAAGTCGGATAGCCACCTGACGTGAAGTCTAAGTTATAGGCTATTCGGCTACTCTCACAGACACATGTGGTTGCTTGGCTATGTGTATTAACTGCTGTCCAGGCCGACAGTATTATAACCGTGCGCTCTGAGATACTCACCTGACTGGAGAAATTCCTGTCAAATTCTACTTTCACCTCTTCGGCTAGAAATTTCTTAGTGCGAATGGTCGGCGCTATAACCATGTCTCTGCGGAGTTGGAATGCCGCGAAGGGACCGCAGTCCTCGAAATGAGTTGTAGTTGGGGTGGAGTCTGGGCTGGGTTTCTTGAAGAAACTTTTGAAGAGCAGTTGTTGTTTCTGGCTCTTCTTTACCTAGAATAAAACAAAGAGAAAAGAGAAAAGAAAATGATAAAGTGAAATATTCTTTAGCATTATTACTGACATGTATGAGCTTTCAATACATATGAATATAAACGTTGACTATAAAATGCACTTAATATTGTACTTTCTTGTTTCACAATGGTGTGAGAGCAGGCATTATTCAGCTCCTACAATTGGAGGGGGGAGTGGAGGGGGGGGGGGAGCGAGTAAGGTGTTTGCAAAGTTTGTTCCCTTTAGCATTCATTGATTAATGACATTGATATCCTCATTCGTTACCAAGGTAACAACATAGATGATCTGAAACTCACAGCTTCTTCCTCTTCTTTCTTTTTCTCATCCTCTTGCTTCTGTTTTTCTTCAAGTTTCTTCTTCTTCTCTGCATTAAGCTGCCTACAAGAGATACAAATGAGATTGACAGCTTTAAAAGAAAATGCCGGTGATAACAGTACCCACATAGCTGGCCTACATAGTTCGTAAGTCAGCCAGTGGTTATGTCATACACAGTGCCTGCCTAAAGGCTGCCTTCACTGGTAACATGCTTTAAGAAGTTAGTGATAGTGATAACAGTACCCACATAGCTGGCCAACATAGTTCGTAAGTCAGCCAGTGGTTATGTCAAACACACCGGTAACATGGTTTTCACTTCTCAGTGGCATCCACAGAGCCAGACCACAGTGGTAACATGGCTACCAGTAGCCATGTGGATTTAACAAGGCTGCCAGTGGTAAACAATCACCACATAGTCAAGATAACATGGTTACCAGTAGCCACGGTTAACAAGGCTGCCAGTGGTTAAAGATCACCACATAGTCGAGTTAAAATGGTTCCCAGTAACCACAGTTAACATGGCTACCAGTGGTTAAAGATCAACACATAGTAGAGTTAACATTGTTACCAGTAACCACAGTTAACAAGGCTGCCAGTGGTTAAAGATCACCACATAGTCGAGTTCACATGGTTTATCAGTAGCCACAGTTAACAAGGCTGACAATGGTAAAAAAAGATCACCACATAGTAGAGTGAACAAAGTTACCAGTAGCCACAGTTGACGAGGCTGCAAGTGGGGAAAGATCACCACATAGTCGAGTTAACATGGTTACCAGTAGCCGCAGTTAACAAGGCTGCCAGTGGTTAAAGATCACCACATAATCAAGTTCACATGGTTACCAGTAGCCGCAGTTAACAAGGCTGCCAGTGGTTAAAGATCACCACATAGTTGAGTTAACATGGTTACCAGTAGTCACAGTTAGCAAGGCTGCCAGTGGTTAAAGATCACCACATGGTCGAGTTAACATGGTTACCAGTAGCCACAGTTAACAAGGCTGCCAGTGGGGTAAAGATCACCACATAGTAGAGTGAACAAAGTTACCAGTAGCCACAGTTAATAAGGCTGCCAGTGGTTAAAATTCACCACATAGTCGAGTCAACATGGTTACCAGTAGCCACAGTGAACAAGGCTGCCAGTGGGGTAAAGATCACCACATAGTTACCATGGTGATTTATACTGTACTTACTCTAATTCCTCCTGTTTCTTTTGTCTAGCTTCCAGCTTCTGTTTCCTCTTCTCTTCTTTTTCTTCCTCTTCTTTCTCCCGTCTCATCTGCTTCTCTTTCCTCTTGGCTTCCTTCTCCTTCCTCGCCTCCTCCTGCTCCAGCTGTCTCTTACGTTGTATCTCTTTCTTCTGAGCCTCTTTCTCCTTCCTCTCAGCATCCAGCTTCAGTCTCCTCTCCTCTCTGATTCTTGCCTGTTTTACACAAAATTTAGTCAATATTTCAATTAAAACCTCAACTGGTATATATGTATGAATTTAACATTTTGGAATAAAAAAATAACACAATCGTAGGATAAATGACAGAGTGCACCACTGGCAAAATTGAGCATCTCAGCTGTGCGCTGATGATAAAAGTAACTTTATTGTACACCCAACCATCTGAGAGAGCGTGCAAGATAACGTCGGTAGGCCTACGATTGAGGAAAGCGTTGAGAGAATTAAGGAAGAGTTTGAGAGTACAAAGGGGTCTTCTGGACTTACCTTTTCCGCTCGCATTTTCTGTTTCTCCTTCTCTTTTTCCAACGTTTTTTCTGATTTAGGTTTCTATCAAAGGATAAACATGCAAGAAAACATATTACATACATGTATGTATGAGGTATCGCTTTAGCTCAAGTTCAGTGTGAGAAGACGTTTTTGAGGCAAATTAAGTTCACAGTGTAACCACTCTAGCCAAACTTCCACAAAATGATCCCAAAAATCAGCTTTCTTCATCATGACAGGCTAGATTGGAAAAATAATGACATTTTCATTGTTTGAATTTGTGAATGTTCAAGGAAACATGTCAAAGCTCAGCAATGAACCAAGTCTAGAGGACTGAGTTAGCCCTATGTGAGAGCAAAGGCTTCTACCTTTAGATGTCGAAGGGATCTAGAAATTCCCTCTCAGTTAAGTTTTTATATAAACCTAATTCAATCTGAACATACCTTCAGTAAATAGTGTAGCTGAGTTTGTTTATGTTAGAATTAATACTATCTTATGTTGTCAATTCATAACACAGAATGCAGAACTTGCTTCTTAAATCAGCAAAATACACACCCCTTTATTTCCTTTGCCCTTTTCCTCGCTGGCAGACAGACTGCCGGAAGATGTCTTCTCAGATTCTGGCGATTCATCCTCTTGACTGCCATCGCTTGATTGCGTAACCTCGTCGATGCTATCGTCGTTCCCGTCGCTCACGCAATCTACCGATCCTGCCGATGAAGTCTTCGATGTGTCTAAATTCTCACTTCCTTGACTCTGATTTAGTGCATGCTGTTCATCTGCACAGTCTTCCATATCCTCCTCATCCTCCACGAAAATGATGCACTCTGAGGTCGAGACCTGGGGCTGCTGGGTGGTCTGCAGGAATCCATCCAGGGAGCTGGACTTGGGAGGTGGTTTGAAAGGAGACTGAGCCCTTGGCGCGGGAGTGACCGCTTCAGAGGAACTCGTCGGCACCTGTTCTTCGTCGTCGACGATGATCACGATGGGAGACGGCTTCCCTACGGACTTTGGCGAGCTGGTGGCACTGGCCTTTGTGGGAGTCTTCTTCGGCTTGCCTCCACCAGATTTTAAGGAGGGTGAACAGATCTCATCCGAGCTCACTCTCCGTTTCTTGGAAGCCGGAGACACCGATGGGACGATGGTCATTTGGCTGTTCTTTGGTGCAAAGGGCAAACGAGCTGAAAGAAGATCATTTGAAACAAGATTACGTACGATCAAGTCAATGTTATCAAATCGATTATAAGACCTAGGGCATTCTGACAGACAAAATCAAACCACTTCAGGGAAAAGCTCTATGATGTGATTATCTAAAGGGATTGAAACAGCACCTGGAAGTTATCTACATAAGTACACTGTTTGTGGGCAATAATTTAACAAGGAGCATGGCAATAAGTGCCATGGTTGGCCTAGCCACTTCTAGGCACTGAGGAAGAAGGTCCAGATTGTGCAAATTTCAAGATTTCAAGGGACACCAGTGGCACAGCTTCCTGTTATTCTTTTACAACATGATTCAAGAAAAATGAGATACCATAAATTCAAGTGAGTCCTAGAGCAACGAATCTAGAATTTGGGAGCCGCAGCTTTTCTCATGAATTTAGACATGGCGTTTGCTTTTCTGATATATCTTACAGGCTTCTGGACCAGAAGTCAACTTCAAGTGTCACATCTGTTTTCTTGGAAATCAAATTGTTGCATTCCTTACTCCTCATAGGATTCTAGATTAGGGAGGAATAATTCAACTTAAGTATACATAGTTTCTGACAATTCAAAGCAAATGGAGAAAAAGAAAAAAAAAATCACTCTGCAAGTATATCCATTGTGGTTTTTACAATCCTGTAGAGTACAGAGAGAGATGGGAGGACAAGCAACATCGGCAAAAAAACAATTCAATGGCAAATGAACTTCCAGGGATTTAAGAAAAATGTTACAAGTGGCAATGGGCTAATCAAGCAAGTATCCTGCTGTGAACCAGACCGAATATATGACTACCCAGTCCGAGCCTTTACTACCCGTCAGGAAATTTGTAAAAAATCACTGACATTGCCATCCATTTTATGTTAACGTTTTTATTGGAATTAATGAAGGGAGGAAAAAAGTTAAATGTTTATGTAGTCTTCAGTAATTTCATTATTTGGTGATATTCCCTTTTATTGTTATTTTTATTGATATGTTTAAGTGTAAAATTTGGTGATCTTTCAATGCAACAAAACTTGACTCTTGGACAGCTGGCATGTTGACCAACCCAGTGTCAAATTTAGTGGAACAGTCCCAAAAATGTTGAACAGAACTTTTCCATACTTGAAAGAATCGAGCAAGATGTGTTTGGTCCATAATAACACATCAGAAATCACCATTTGACAATGAGGGTTGATTGATGTAGTTTCTGCGGACTACTAATTTATAAATAGCTGGGACATCCTGGACTGGAGTACTAGCCTTAGTGCACAGCAAAGAAAGAACAGGTTGGATAGGCTTAGACTTAGAGCAAGTATGATGTATCTTCCCATCTCTCACTACTCTTACATCCATACCAAGTTAGTCAATGCAATTATGAATCATTCATCTGGTTATTGATACTCATATAACGTAAAAAACAAGCAAACCTTGCTTCATCTTCTTTGCCGGAGGTGATAAAAACTCCTTGGTCTTTTGCTTTCCTGAAACAGAGTTGAAACACAATTTTAATGACACCTGTAACAACCAATGATGGTCAAACATTATTGATAGAGCAAATTAACAATATACAGAACATTGCTGACATATAGCATAGGCTACACTAAGAACTGTTACTTGCCTTTGGTAATACTTGTCTTAAGCCTAGCCTAGGCCTATAGCGATAGGCAAATCCTCAGCTACAGTAACATCTAACATAAATTAAAAGAGGACCATACTCCATAGTGTTTGTTTGATGGTTTGCAATGTGATGTCATGTTACTACTAGTACAAAAATTATAGGCACAATGTTAGGCCTAGGCCATAGAATAACGTTAGGCCTAGACTATATGCCAGAGCTAGCCCACAGTGGGTCAGGTGATCTATTCCCAGTACTCAGTAGTGGTCATGAATGTCACCAAATACCAGTTTTGCATACTAACATTACATCTTAGTAATATTAGTTAATGAAGAAGGGTAGTTGGTAGCCGAAAGTCTGGTCTCGGGACTCAAACTGTTAATAATAATGTTAATAGTCCACGGTATTTTTTGGCCTGGTGCCTAGGCTAGGTTGGCACCATCTTATAGTAACTGGCAAGCCTATGCCTATTGATTCATCGTATTAACTAGTATTATTCAGACTTACCAGCAACAACATCAAGACTCCTCTTCTTGTTTTCAGACCCAGAGGTTACAACTTGATTTTCCATTTGTTCACCAATCATTATGAAAATATTTGTCATGTAATAAGAGACAGATGATACTGAAATTGAAGTTTGTGAAGCAGCAAAGGTCCCCGTTCACATTCCGCAACCGTGTACCTTAACTGCATTCGCTAATGATATTTACTCACGTACTCATCGATGGACATACACACGTACGTACGTACACAGTACAATACTGAGTATCCGCGAAATATTGAACTTGGCGGTAAAATGACGAATGGAGCTGAGGACCATGTTCTCGTACAGCTCTGTTGATTGGTTTGTAGTAACAAGCTAAAAGTGAATTGACCAATCGTAGTAACGATTACTTAACCGATTGTGTTGGACTGAACACAGAAAGACGTATATTGGTGCCTGTGTAGTAAATAGTATACGCAGGGTGATATGCGATGCAAGTTGAAATCCTAGCCTATAATAGTTGTATGTCATTTGATATGTGTTAAAAGCAATATTTAGGTCAAGAATATAATACTATGGATTAATGCCTATGGGAATATTTTAAGGAAAGAACCACGAACGGAGCTTTCAAAGATGCATCTATAAAATATGAAAAATTCGACTATTAATTTATAGCTTATCAAGATTTTTTTTTTTCTCGAAATTCCACAACTGTTTTCTTACTTTTTAAATCGAAATCACTCAATTTTATCTCACCTCAAACTTTGAACTACCAAATAATTTTTCGAAATTTCGACTATTCTGTCTCTAAACGTTGACTACCTTCACAAAGAATCGAAGTTTTTTTGTATATCAAGATTTTACACTTTTTACTTATGGGCCTATATAAGCCTATGTTGATTGTATATGTGTATAGATAATTATTACAACTTTATGTCCTTCAGCCTCTGAAGAAGATCCTGCTAGGATCGAAACGTCAGGCCCTCTTACTTTTACACAACTTTATTTCTTAAAATCTTGCTTTGGGTAATTTAATTTATTCAACCTTTCGAGCATTAATAATGGTAATTGTTTATATGCATATCTGTTTTGGAAAAATTTCTACTTACAGGCTTAACTTTAAATGAGAAAGTCGAAATTTCGAAATTTTACCTCGGAATCTTCGGCTATTTTGACAATTGAAAAGACTTTAAAATGAAAATTACCTCGAAATTTCAAGGAACAAGTAGAAATTTCGGACTTTTTGTCTCAGAATTTCGACTCAATTGTAATTTCGAATGATTTAGTTGCGACCTATAGAAATGTTGTCATTCAATAGTCGGAATTTCCGGCGGCTACGGTATTTTTTATCTTGAACTTGAATATCGAATCAATTGAGTTACAACTGACTTTTTCATGTTTACTAATAGTAGTTGTACCAGAGGTCATTGTCTTAAACTCTAGAAGTTACAAATTAGGACTAATATTCGGTATAATTCTTTTTCTAATAGGGTTGTGAATGTGTGGAACTTTGCATAAGAAAGTTGTACCTTCAAGTAGTGTGAATGGGTTTAAGAATGCTTTGTGATATCAAAAATGAAAAAGTCGAAATTTCAAATTGTTCCCATATCAAATGTCCAATTTCGGCGTTTTATTGAAATTTGGACCAAAGAGTCAAATAAGCAAAATAAAGCCCAACCATCATCATTTGTATATGCGATGGAGGAGTACAGTGATGAACACCTTCCGCAAACAGCTGTACGCAGGCGCGTAGCCAGGAATTTGTCAGGGGAGGGGCGAACTATCAGAGCCGATTTGGCTCTGCAAACTATCTAAGCGCAGCGCCACCATTGAGTTGGCGCGAAAATGCCTCCCAGATCGCTGGAAATGGCACTTCCCAGGCCTAGTAAGTTGCATCTGAGCATTTTCTATTTTGAAATTACTAGCGATATCATAAAAACATACCCTCAAAAAATATGCTCAAGGGGGGGGGGGGGCGGAGGCGGTCGCCCCTTCGCTCCCCCTCCCCCTTGGCTACGCGACTGGCTGTGAGATTAAGATCTTACCTCGATCCTTTGTTAGTTTTAAGACATTATAATACAGTACCATATTATATATAACGAACTTGCCCTTATATACAGAAGAGTCTTGCATAGCACTATAATAACTATACTTTTAGTATATGACATTGCTCATCGTGGATTAGGGATGGTTATGTCATAAAAAGTGAAAGGAAAACTGCACCTTATATGTTAATTATTTGCAAATGTATTGGATAGCACTTCATAAGTAAATCTTACCTGACCGTATCATATATATATATTCGATGTCATCTCGATTACAGAACATATACTAATTATAATGCATTATCAAACCGGACAATATGGGTTAAAACAGAAACATGTGGCTCATCTTCTCCCCCCCCCCCTCCCCCAACCAATAGCTGACAGAGTATTACAGAAAGTTCTAGTGAACAGTATACATAAAAATATAAAATTCATATGCGGTAAAACCACAACAAAAAACATTTGAAAAATTACTTCATTGCTGCAAACGTTGCAAAATATAGCATCATTTTGCACATAAGCACCGTCCATTTGATCCAAATTTCGCAAAGCGGTAGCGGGAGACACCCCTTCTCTTAGACCCACCCCTGGGCGACTTAATATCTCGTCCACTGCCCCCTAGTACAAAAAAAATTGTTCAAGTTTGGGGGGGGGGGGGGGG
>JAIPMN010000426.1:4754-24454 GCA_020650975.1 Apostichopus californicus
CTCCCATGCCATCCTCCCCCCCCCCCCCAATACACACACACTACACAGACATACCCAAGAATAGTTCCTAGTTTACTTTTAGAACACTCATCACTGACTATCTAGAACCCAGGTATTCAAACTCTTTTGCTTGGTGACCCCAATTTTCATTGACGGATGTCGTGGCCTGGGGAAGGGGTCAACAGGAAGGAGGTCTCCCCCTTTTTGTGTGAAAGTTTTGTATGATGAAAAGTACTTAGTTGCAAAATGGTCTAATATCATTTTGCAACTTTTGAAGTAGGTATAAGTTCAAGGTTCTTCCGCTATCTATCCACAATATTGGCAAGGGTTTTTATTTTACCTTCAGAATTTTTGGAAACCTTCCAACATTTTTTGGTGACACACAAAATGGGTTGCGACCTCCAGTTTGAAAACAAGGAAAGACTAGATAATAGTTTTGAAGATACCCAACAGGAACTTTATGATGTGATGTATTCCTTATTGTGTTGCAAAAAAACTAAACTTAATTCAATCTGCAACATGATGAGAGTGACACAGAAATGAGAAAAAGAACCATTTTTTTAAGCCTATCCTCTTTCCTTCTCCCTGAACACCTTAATATCAAATGCACTTGAATAATTTAGCACAGGGACAAATTCCCAGTGCTAATACCTCTCTATACTGTACTCTCATCCCATGCTTCAAAGCACTCTTACTGTCAGTATGAACAGTTCCTAACCTTTTTTTTTTTAATACTGTGAAGCATCACATGAAAGTAAAGTTTATAACAAAATAGTCCCAACTGGATGGAAACCATTCCAACTTTGTTTATAAGCGTTGGGGCTAAAGAAGTCATTGTCATTTAACTGTTGAAGCTAACTAACGACAATATTGCATCATTGTCAGCATTTTATCCAATTAGAAAAAAAACAATTACATTCATTTCATAGTAAACCTGATGATAAACACAACCAGTTATTATAATGTAAATTGTGTGATGTTTCTTACCTGTCGAAAGGCGTCCTCAAACCATCAAAATAGAGCGTGATTGCTCCGGGAGACATGAAGTTCACGGGGCAACCTCCGTTGTAAGGTTCTAAAGCCCAGTCCTGAGAAGAAGTAAAAACACAACAAAACAAATAGCATCCTGATGTCATGATAAGGTAACCATAATTACTCTAGTAAAACATTTGCTGATCTCCTTTCAGATATAATCAGCTTTGCAAATTTATTATTTGTTGCAAAGTTTCATCAGAGGCTAGTAGGCTTTGGATAGCAGCCTCTTCAGCGGTCTCTTGTATATCCAGAAAATGGGGCTTCAAAGTTGCCATAGTTACTCTATAGTTGTGTATAAAAGTTTTGCTGATTTACTCTCAGATATGATGAGCTTTGCAAATTTATTATTTGTTACAAAGTTTCATCAGAGGCTAGTAGGCTTTGGATAGCAGCCTCTTCAGCCATATATTGGATATCCAGACCATGGGGCTTCACAGCTTCAAGGTTGCCATAGTTACTCTAGTTGTGTATAAAAAATTTGGCTGATTTCCTCTCAGATATGATCAGCTTTGCAAATTTATTATTTGTTGCAAAGTTTCATCAGAGGCTAGAAGGCTTTGGATAGCAGCCTCTTCAGCCATCTATTGGATATCCAGACCATGGGGCTTCACAGCTTCAAGGTTGCCATAGTTACTCTAGTTGTGTATAAAAAATTTGGCTGATTTCCTCTCAGATATGATCAGCTTTGCAAATTTATTATTTGTTGCAAAGTTTCATCAGAGGCTAGAAGGCTTTGGATAGCAGCCTCTTCAGCCATCCATTGGATATCCAGACCATGGGGCTTCACAGCTTCAAGGTTGCCATAGTTACTCTAGTTGTGTATAAAAAATTTGGCTGATTTCCTCTCAGATATGATCAGCTTTGCAAATTTATTATTTGTTGCTAAGGTTTCATCAGAGGCTAGTAGGCTTTGGGTAGCAGCCTCTTCAGCCATCTATTGGATATCCAGACCATGGGGCTTCACCAAAAAAACATATAAAAATGAAAACTAAAAGAAAACAGAAGCAAGGAAAAAGCAAAAAAAAACAAAGAAGAAAGACCAAAAAAGGAAAAAGCAATATAAGACCACAAACACACACATACCTACTTTGGAACCATTTATGCAACTTCTCAAGAAGATACATTAACAGACAGCCCATTATACATGTTTTGCAAAAAAAAAAGGTCAGTGTATATCCGTGGTGGAAGATGACACACTACAGACACATCCAGTTGCATTTAGCTGTGCTTGAACTACTACGTACCGGACAAAAGTACAGCAACGAGGTTAAGAGGTTTACAGGAAAAGATTTGAAAAAATAAAATTAAAGTACTGTGCTTACGAGAGCAAATTTTTGCTCTATTTGTCACAACTAATGTCCAGTTCACACTGGCTAACAGGTAGTGAAAGTAACCACCACAATTTGTTTGTCACTTTGCCAAGTATTAAAGTAGATAATAAACCTTTTCTGCAAAGTCGACAGGTTGCCCGGCTTCTGGTCCAAAAAACTCCACCAGACTTTGAAGCAGAGCTGCTTTCCTGGTCTCCGGCTGGAGAAGACATATTGGAACCAATTATTTATGAGAATAAATCTGCATAATTTATGAGAATAAATCTGCTTAGTGGCTCCTGAGCACTTCTGGTTTCTATGGTAACATGGCTTTAATAAGCCAATGAGGCTTCTTCGCGAGTTCTGCTAGCAGGAGGATCTAAAAATACATACATACATACATACATACATACATTATTTGGTAACATTTGTGCCAGTGTCGCTCTGGTTTATAACATTCTTATACTCTGTTCCAGGGCCATTTTTTAAGAACTGTCAAGTTGGTAGAGAGGGGCAGGGGGAGGTGGAAATTCATGGAATGGACCTTGACAAAAGAGATAATGTTAATATCAGAGGCATAGGAGGGTATTTCTCATGGAGTTGGGGTACAGTGTCATTGGCTCGGAGTGCAAAGTGCCGACAAGGAGAAAAAGTTCTGGTAGGGTTTCAGCAGTAAGACCCCAGAAATTTCAGATATTTTTTTGTTCCCTTGTAGTGATTTACAAACACAGAAATATGTCTCAGAGATAGAAACTACTCTGTATTAATTTCTTTCAAATGTATCTCAGAGCCCTGGTAGGCATCCAGATTTAATTCTTATCATTATTCTGTTCTGTCACAAAGGCCCAGCTTTATTCAGTATCATAGATCAGATAAAAATATTGTAAGAAAACTTGGATATAGACAAGACATTCATTCCTATCAAACAAACTTTTTCCAAGTAGAAGGTCTTTGCTTCAAGTCATCTCAAATATTTCCATGGAAACCAAAAAAATTTGGTTACTATAATCTATAACAAAAGAACTTTGCATTCTCGAATCTGAGTCAAACCATCAACTCACCTCTACGTCTCTCCATTGTCGGGAATTTGAATAGAAACCCACCAGGGCGGGGCTGTGCGCCCCGGTCAACGCGTCGTAGACTAACTGTATAGGTCCGGTATCGCAACCCTCTACAGACGACACACCTCCAGTACTGACTACTTCTCCCGAATAACCTGCCTCTCTCCAAAATGCCTGTCAATGATTGGATGACAGAGATTAGAGCTGTTCAAATCCTTTCCCAGACTATTAAGTTATAACCACTCAACAGTTCAACACTCGTGAATTATCATTGTTTCAAACACTCAAGCTACAGTACTCTGTTCTGGGAGGCTCCCCAGGTACACAGCACATGTTCTTAGCTTCTTTAATGTTCCCTGCACAGCACCGAAGTTATAAACAAACCCACCACCTAAAACACTCAATCAACACAGGCCAGGATGGTTCTCTAAAATGGTTCCAAAAGTAGGCCAACGGTCATCGACCCACAGAACTAAAATACTACAAGACCCATGAGATGAAACAAATACATTGTCCATATATTATTAACAAAAAGATTGGCCCTCCTTGGGGATTTTATCCACAACTTGATTCAACCTGTCGATGCCCTGTACATAGATTCTGTTCCACATAGAAATTCCTGTCTCATCCAAGGAACAGATGTATATCTTGCCCATGGATTCTAACTCAGAATATTCATCGACATCTCACAGTACAACTAAAATCACCCCCAACATGTCGTTTATGACTTCCCTGGATTCACCCCATTCAGGAATTAATCCTGCATATGCATTCCATCGCAAACTATTCACCAATGTTTTGATTCGCTTCTTGAAATCACGCAACACTTACGGTTTTATACGTGACCACAAACTTGAAGATATGTCCGACTGGCATTCGCTCTGACAGAGCTATTCTTGTCAGTGGTGGCTTTGGCTTGTACGATATTGCCGCTGAAAATTGAAAGGAGTCAAATTAAAACTTTGTTAAAAAAGGTCCAGATAAATGTGACTAGCATACATGAAATATACATCGCCAAGACATCATAGTATTAAAGATGCTTCAGTAGGCATGCATGAATACAATAGACCTAAGCTCAAAGATGATTTAGATTTCTGTAGTCTCAGTCAATATTTAGCAAGTGAACAAGACAGGAATATTCCTTCTAAAACGTCATAAATCGTTAAGATCTTGCCATTACGGTTTATATTATTACCATTTCTACATCTCAATTTGCCTCTTAGACTTCTGGCTCTGATATTTCTGTTCATTAATTTCTCTTAGATGGTGTTCCACCACACCATGTGTCCTGTACCTGTTTTCTCTTCTTCATGTTAACACACATATATGTAAGAGAAACCCTCCAGCGCCAAAAAACAAAAACTAAGAAGGTATTTATTCACAGACAATTAACTCTCACCCCGTAATCCCCAAACTCAACAATACTCTCATCTCTAGGCTCCTTCATGTTAGTTCTAAAAGTAACACGGGGGAAGAACAGGGAATGCATATTGCACAAATCCCCCTAACATATCAAGTCAGCTTTAACACTGACATAAAACACTTTCAAGTTCACATCTGGAGTATTAAAAACAACAATTTCATAAGGGATAAGCTGAGCAAGCATTATCAAGTCCTTCCCTAAATGGAAACTTCCACCTTGATTTAACTTTGCAAGGCAGCACAACAATCAATACATTTTTGAGCAGTGTTTCTCAGAGACCACTGTGAAATTTATTTACCCAAAAATATTTCCATAATTAACTTGGTTCACTAAATACAATGGATTCTATACATACCACAATATATAGGCTTACTTAAAAAGTAATATTTAACTAGACCATGTAAAAGTTTCATATCATATAACCATAATCTAATATAAATCCAATCCAAAATCCAATATAAAGGCTTACTAATAGAAAGTAAAATTTACATATACCATGTAAAAAGTTTCATATCAGATAACCATAATCTAATATAAAGTTAAGAAAACTTGGACTGCAATACCTGCACAATGGACTGGCGCAGCACAAATGATGTTTTGGCAAGTGAAGGTCTTATCTGTCCCGGTTACCACGGTGATAAAGTCTTTCCTGGATTGGTCGATCAGTGTGACAGGCTCCTCCAGTAGAACGTTCTCCTTGCCAATTATGTCAACCAGCGCAATCGATATGTTCTGAGCGCCACCCTAAATCCACAAATTCGGTTGATGAAGTATAATTACTATCAATATATTTTATTTGTTTTGTGTAAAACATTTATAGCTCAGAATTTTCCCCAGACAAGAAGGACAAAAATATTAATGCATTTACGTGTTTCAAAACAAGACCAATGTCTACTATGCAGGAGTAGTTTCTATATAATGCTACACGATTCACCACCACCACTATGCACATTGAATGAATGTTCTTATTAATCCCCTATTACCAGCACATTAACAAATCTACAAGCCGCAAATCATTTTGGAAGAGAGCAAGCGAAAGTCTCTCTTAAAAACTGTATTGTAGCAACAATTTTGTGACTTACTTGCAATTACCAAATGATCATCTACTACCAACGAATGAATGTTCGACATTATACTTGATTTAATTGCATATTTAAAGGGTGTGAAGACTTGCGCAAAAAGAAATGTCTAATGAAGGTAATCAGACCTAGTTTCGAATGTGGTATAACAAAAGTGTTAGACACCACCATAGATCCCAGAAAATACGCACACAGCTTGCAATTACCTTCGGTAATTATAGACACTAGTGTACAGTCAATACATACAGCTGCGGTCAATACCTACAGCACAGTGTACAAACGATACTATGATGGACATCTCAGGTCCAGCTAAAGATTACAGGATATCACGTTTCATTACTGTCTGCATTTTGTAGCGACAAGCAGAAAACTTCACTTGCAAGCAACAGAAAGTTAACTTTTTCAGAGCGCTGCATGCAGTTTGGGGCGAATCTTCAATGCCTTTAATTAATTCATAACAAACATCTTACCCTGACTTTCCACTCCTGGCCAGCACCATCCTCTGACTCTATTACTTCCCTTAGGCTTCCAGCCATGCTAATATAATGCAGGAAATATAAAGCAGACATTTCTCTCAGCCTGGCACCACTGATGATGGCAGCTGCAGTTTCTATGACCTCCTTCGTAGCTGTGCGGGGGAATTCAAGATTGCGAAAACAGGAAAGAAAATGGATTCAAACGTTAATCAAAAATGTCCTTTTATTTTCCTTTGGTATTTAGTATAGTAAGTAGTTGCTTTTCCGTAGTAATATCTAGGGAAACGGTAATTGCATTTCTCATCAAGTTCAAATGAGTATCAACTGGTCTTATGTTCTGCACAAACGGCAGGGCAGGGTTTTTCAGAAATGTTTGTTAGACTTCCTGAGTTTGGACAACCTGGACTTTCTGTTACGGTTTTGTTTCTGGACAACAACCACACACTGACTTTATTCATGTGGTAAAGTGAAATTTTGCCTGTTTGGCTCTCCATGGGTGAACTCTGTCATCCTCATGTTCACCTTCCTTTGTTCTATCAATTTTCTAGACACAGGATGTTGAGCAGTGGGCTACCTTATTTGCATAGCCTCTCTACAACTGTGGGTTTAGTGTACATGTGCTACATAACTTAGTCCAGTGTTTATTGCCTATTTTCTAAGTGATTGAAGGGTCATTTTCTTAGTGTTTAGAGTATATTCAGTAAGTTTAGTAAGTGAGTAAGTTATTAACACACTACATAGGGTACTGCTGCTCTTGCTTCCAAAGTCAGTAGAGACTTTTATATAGTGAAGCAGTTAGTCACCAGTTTGGGCCGAGGTTGTTCTTAACAGTTCTGAACTTGTGCTGTAATACACTGATGAAACTGGATACTATTGCGTTGTGCCGTAATTCGTACTGCTAGGACCTCTTCCACGTCCCCCCTTGGGGGCGTCTCTTTTCATTAATAAATGTTCCTAAAAAACTGCTCAGGTTCTCTATTTTTACTGATCAAGAAGTTACAAACAAACTTGAAAAGAGCAAAGAAACATGCGTCAAGAACGTTCTATAGTCAAACATTTTTTTGGTCATTTTCAAATATAAATAGATAAATAGACAATGAGTAGTACTGTTACCTGTGGTCCAAGTATTTTGACACACAAGATTCTCCACGGTAATATTGTCTAGGTCTTCAGCTGAAGGAGCCAGTCTAGGATCATCTCTTGGCACCGTCTGCACCAGTTTTTCTACCTACCAAGAAAATTGGGAAATTATGAACGTGGTTATAATAACGATGATAATTATTTGCAGGATAAAAATTAACGAGCCGACCAGGAGGTTATCGAGTGAAATACATAATTATTTAAATTTTAACCTTTCTCATGAAGAAGTGAAGATCCAACAGAGACAGAAATGGTAACGTTGGTATACTCGATGAGAAGGTCCTTCTCTTATTGTCTCCTAGCTTCATGAGCTTCTTCCCCTGCGTCCATTGTGGCGTGGAATCGATTCCCAGCTGGCCCATTAACCAGAGGATGTGATGCTGTGATCTTGGAGTAGAATGAAGAAAATAAAACAAAATATAATTAACATGGTAACAAATTATCTATATAAATTTGCAGTATTTCTGTATGTAACAAATGAAGAATCATGATCGATTGCATTTGTCCTTTTCTTACGAAAACTATGAAACTATAACTTTTATTCCACATCCGATATTTACATTTTTACGTGACCCCCCCCCCAAAAAAAAAACCTGGCATGCAAATTGTTCTGTAACTTGCTATAAAGTAAAATACTTTAAGCTCACAATGGTAAAGTTTAAGTGTTAATGATGGGTTGTGGTTCAGTCCTCATGCGCCTAAACGTTCTCTACAACCTCTGCTATAGACCATCAAAGAAAGCAAATTTGTCAATAAAGATAAGAGACATAGAACCTTAAATAGATCACTTACGATGGGAAAGGTACAACAATACAAAATGCTGACAATTTCATACAAAAACTAATTTCCCAACAGCTTACAGCTGAATCTAAATGAAAATATTTATCAAAAGCTCCTCATCTTTAAGCATTTCAATTCTGGTACCCTTTCATTGATATAAACCAAAGACCTAAGATAATTTCCTACGGCTTCCTACAAAATAAAAACGATCTCTCTGACAATACCTGCAGATCCATTGTCCTCCCAGGTCCCATGAATCAGGGCCATGAGAACCCTGCAGCTGCACGGTCAAAGTACGACCTCCGACCCGATCTGAAAGTTTAGCAGAAAGTTTTGTGACACTGTGAGAATTGACAAGTATTCTACACCTACTGTCAATAATGTTATAATTAACATATTACTCAAAACATGGTGACGACTGCATGATCAAACTAAGACATGGCCACTTCCAACATTTTATCACCAAGTTAATGTTAATGAAGGAGTGATATAAAATGAATTATGTATACAATCCCCAACATATTATTTATCACCAATACCATTTTGCAAACCGGTAAGTTACCAAATGCAACTTTTTAAGCAAACTACAAAACTTTTAAAAAAAAAGTAAATGATTTAATTTCATTATGTGAAATAAAATTGGACTCAGGTTAGCTGTTAACAAAAAAATTATTGAATGACATTGCTTATTTTTTTTTTTCTAGCTCAAGACAGCTCCATATTAAAAGAAACAAATCATACCTTGTTTTCGACTGAAAAGTCTACACCAGCTTACTTAATTCTCACAAATTTTTCATTTTTTGTTTCCTGAACACATTGTGGTTTCCTTCGAGATCCTTTGATAAATCATAACACTGTCAATAATTTCCTATTGACTAACCTTTGGCTTCCAGGACAAGAACTTTGCAGTCTGGTTGATTTTGCAGCAGATAGTATGCAGATGTGAGACCGGACAATCCACCTCCTATTACGATGACATCATAGTCTGATTGGGGGTTGGTTGCCATGGTTTTCTCATTGGCTGTAGTTACAGAGAGAGGTTTAAGGTTGAGTGAGAAACCTGGAAGCAGATTATGGCAGGGAAGCAGATTAATTCTGACATAATCTACACCTCCTTCAAATAACTTAACTTAAAGAAAGTGATTTAACAATATTTCATTCTGAATGTTTATAGCAGCAGTAAAAGAGTTGACTGGCAGTTCTGCATTTCTGTCAACTACTCACATGCAGTAACCATGTTGAAACAAATACATGGCATAGCGTTGGGCAAAGTGTGTAAAGTTATGATTACAGAATACTTGAACTTTAAGCCCAAACACAAGGCCCCTTAATATCTCATCACAATAAAGTTAATTACTGTGTGCCTTCCTCTATCTATGCTACTATCATGTTCACAAGAGCTTCACAAGTTACAGAACACAAGTATTGTGCCCCTCCTTTAATTACAGTAATGAGGTATGAAGTCTTTTGCAATAGTTTTTCCTGTATATCTCTTGACTGAAGATGTCTGCTAAAACTAAACATAGCCCACTCAGGCCAAATCTGTTATCCAGTAAGATAAGTACTCTTCTAAGAAAATCTTGAAATTCTACTAAGGAAATACAAGGTTGCCTAAGGTGTAATGGCTAAAGAAGAAGAATACAAAATGATTTAAGCATAATCATTTATGCACCCATTGTTTGCTGAACAACAGCACTCGCATACATGGTTATTAACATTAGGCTACAAAATCTCACAAGAAAATACTTTAAAATGTTGTGATGATACAGGCCTATAGGCTAGTCAGCTACAACTGAAGCCCATTGGCCCATTGACAGCAACCAAGCAACCAAGAAAAAGATGGAAAAACATAAATGATCAACCATATATGAAACTAGTCTACACTATACTATAGTCTATAGTCTACTGGAATGTTTTTCATTTAGTTACGCCCAGACTAACGAACAGATCCCCGCTACTAGGGTATGTATATTATACTGTTTGCCGATCTTAATTAGTTTATGGACTGAAAAGTAAACAATCTTCGACATTAATATGTCTTATATCTATTTCCATTATTCAAAGTTGGCGTATAACTCACCTTGTTTTATTACGCTAGCTGACAAGGCCTGTCGATTAGGATACGAAGTCCTTTAGTTTGACCTCTTTGACTGGGATACAATCTGTAATCAGATCATGTAAGTCACGTCGTCTGCAATGATTACTAAGTAGAGCTGCACTAGAGACCCTATAGTAGGATCGGACCCTGGACGATATGTTCGTATTTACGCAGTAGGTCAATAAGTTTCACGGTACTACCTCCACCTTACTTGCGGCCACAAGACTTTGATCCTTTCCATATGTGAAATTGTTCTCATACTCTCCAACTTCCCAAGTTTGCTTATCCAGGCTGGCACTGAAAAGCAGATTCACCGCAGCCGAAGGAAGCCCAACTTACCATCATCGTAAATATACCACTGTTATTTCTCTTCGAAGTGCCTTAATTGCTTTTAACATATTTCGCAAAACTGGTGTGTGTCATATACAATTTTATAAGGTTAGGTTACCGGTAGGTATAAGGACCTAGCCCACAGGAGGGGGATAACACACAGGAACAGTGTCAACAACTATCACGTAAGGTTGAATTCATTTTCTCAAAATCTCACTGTATCGGTAAGAAATATACATAGGCCTAACAACCAGTTTTCTTAACACCTTTGTTGCATTTGAACCATTTTTAAAGTGGATTGATTACCACAATTAATAGGCCTCATCAGTGTTGGATTTTCAGGAATTTGAGAAGGTTGTCCGAAGGACTACCAGTTTCAAAGATTTTCAAAGATTTGGTAGTCCTGCAAAATACTTGGTAGTCCTTCCAAATTTTCCACCAAATTGAAAATGAACACAAATAATACAAAACATAACAATATAATTAGGCTCAATAATTCTTCAAAGCCTTCATTTTTTTTTGGTCGTCCAAAGGACTACCAAGCACACAACATTTTGAAAGATTTGGTAGTCCGACGTAATTTCTAGTCGTCTCGGACGACCGGACGACCGTGAAAATCCTACACTGCTCATGATATATTTCTAGCATACAGTAGTAATAGTAATAAAAGCAACTTCAATGATTTCTTTTCTAAATTCTAGTCTCAACAACTATATTCAAGTCTTGATGATAAAATAACTTGGTGTTTTGTTTGTACATTTCTCTATCCTCAGATTAGCATCTTTGGGACATTTTACTGAATACAGAGCAAACTTGGAAATCATCCCCATGGCCACTGATTCACTTTCATGTGTAAACAACTTTCATGATCATCTAGAAATTAAAGAAAATACACCCAATGATGCTGCCAGCCAAAGAATTGAACTTGCCTCCCGGGAATTGGACAGTTTCTGTCTGCAGTTGTACAATCATGTCAGTTGGAATTTTGTGTCTGACTTAGATCTAGCATTCAATAATTTATCCGATCTGCCAAATGAATTCTCTGTAAGGCTATCAAATCTTCAAACTCTTGATCTCTCTGGGAATGTTTTGAAAACCTTGCCAGAAGTGTTGGGAGAACTCGCCTGCTTAACATCGCTGAAAGCAAACGAAAGTTGTATACATGATTTGCCAAACTCTTTCAGTAACCTAACCAAGTTAAAGTATCTGTCATTAGTCGGAAACACGCTGTCAAAAATTGACAACAAGTTCTGCTTCCCAGAAAACCTTGAAACTTTACTTTTAGATGAGAGTGAGATGAAATTTTTGCCCGATTCCATCTGTCATTTGCATCACCTCAAAGTTCTCGAAGCATCCAACAACTCCTTGGTTGAACTTCCAGTAAATTTTGGGGAGATGTGTGATCTGCAGGTCATCAATCTTAGTCACAACGTAATAGAGACTCTTCCAGACTCCTTAGCAATCCTGAGAAATTTAACCATCATCGACATAAGCCACAACAAATTAATAGCCTTGACTTTGTCTCTGGCTTCGACAGAGAGACTGAAAACATTCCACGCCGGTCATAATCGGTTGGAAGGATTACCGCCTTGGACTTCGAAGCTTAAGAGTATCGAAACATATTCAGTCAAAGATAACATCCTTCTCGGGAGGCCGTTTAAGGATGAGTTCTGTGAAAGTGCCAAGGAGACTCTGATAACTTTTGACCTTGCTGGAAATTTCATTGAATATCTACCGTCCAATTTGGGGCTTCTGTCGAAAGTGGAATTTCTTCACGTTGGGAGTATCATTCCCGAATTGGAGCGGTCGAATTTTCAAAATGGAAACTGGATCTTGAATTTACCTGAGAACGTTGGAGAGATGGTGTCGTTGACCAAACTCAGGCTGGATGAGAATCAATTTGACAGGCTCCCAGATAGCTTTGGTAATCTGGTGAATCTGGAGTTTCTAGATTTGGGACAAAACCGGTTGCGCCATCTACCCGATTCCTTTTGCAACCTGAAATCACTCAAGAGTTGCTTTCTATCGAAAAACTGTCTGGTAGAATTACCTCAAGACTTTGGCAACCTTAACCAACTCATAGAACTACTTCTGGATTCCAACCAGGTATGAAATTGTAATATACTGGATTTTGGTAATGGTGATAGGATGCAAATGTATTGGACAAACAAACACTTGCTTGATTGAAATGGCTTCTTGTATATTGGGGCACGATATTACACCATAAGATGTCTTGGACTATACAAATAGTTTGTACATACAGGAACAGAAAATAGCTTTTTCAAAGGACGAGCCATGCCATAATATGATGCCAAGTTGAAAATCAATTTCTGTTATGAACACATTCAATGAAAAAAGGAGAAAAAACAGGTTGAGAGAGGAGAAAGGGATGGGTTTGTTGAGGAAAAGTTTCAAACAGGGTATACAGTGTGTACAGTTAAATGTTTGTATATGGGTCTGTTCACGTTAAAGCGCCCAATTTGGTTGCCAGAGGTAGCAAATTTTCAAATTACAGTAAAGAACTTTTATTCTAAGTAAATAACATAACTAATATCTGCAATTTATGAATCAGAATTGACCAGAGCTTAAACTATTCTGGAAATTATATTCAAGATGGTTGAAAGTGTGACAATCTATAAATTTTCAAAAATAATTCGCAAATTCATCAAAATTTTCTGAAATATTTATGAGAGGGAACCCATAGCCACAAAGTTTGATCATGACAAAATTTGGAGTAACCCACTTTTGGAGTTGAGAATAGCTCCAAGTTTAAATAATGCAGTTTGAAAACGGCAACATTTTCCGTCCACATTTTGGCACCTCTGGGAGTATAGCATATCTCAGGAAATTGTCTATGCTATGGTAGGTACAGCTTGGTGGACTCTCTCCATGGGGATAATATTTGTATCTCTAGAATCTCTAATTATTTTGTTACAATGCCATTTATGCCAAATGCCATTTATGCTAATTTGGGCGCTTTAACGTGAACAGACCCATATAGCAAAATGCCTACTTGGCACAGCATTTAGCCGTACTAGGCTATACCAGGCAGATTATTCCATTTCAAATATCGAACGGTAACAAAAACAGATCGGATTTCATTACTAGCTCTGTTGTCTTTTAAATAATTACTTATTCTGTTGATACGTTCTATTTTTGGTCCATTTTCAGCTGAAGGAACTTCCCACATCTCTATGCAAGCTCACCAATCTAGTAAGCCTTGACCTCTTTGATAACCACTTGAGCCATATTCCAGACTGTTTGCAATTTTTTAAGCAGCTGACGGCCTTAAACATAGATTGGGTAAGTTGTCATAGATCCGTCAGCATTTTTCAGGGATGGAGGGTGGTGTTGGGGGAGGGGTGGAGTTGGGGTTGGGGAGGGAGGGAGGGAGGGAGGCAGGGAGAGGGATTGGGTGATGGAGATGGACAGTGTTAGTTTACTTGATGAGAACAGCATTTAAGGAAATTGTTTAATTTGGCATATTGGTGTTCTTTCCTGCAATAATTGCATGCAATGCTTATTATCCAAGAGTGAGAAAACTTAAAAGGTTGATTACAGGAACATTTACAGAAGAAAATACTATAACTCATTTGGATATTTGGATTAGATGTTATTTAAAGCATTTCAAATGTATCACACATGAAAAATGTTCTCATCCTTTTGTCATGCAGAATGATTTTGACGTCGATGATTCGGAGGTTCCCCAGATATCTCAGGCAAATTATTACTCGGAGGATAGAAAGAGGTTCGGCCCAGGGTCAGCCAAGGTGAGTTCTTCCCATGTGGCTTTAAACAGCTGTGATGTCTTCAATGCATTCCTGAAGAGTACCCTAGATGACTAAGGCCTGTCACATTATAGAGTGTATGTTGGTGAGGTCTTAGAGTTGATGAATGAGATTAATACAGCTGATGAGTGATGGTATTTGTCATATCCAAGTTCATGATTATTCATATGTTGTCCGGTAAACAATTCCCATCATGCATCATTCGATGTAGCGCATGACTTGGAGATGATTGAGGAGTGAGAAAATATAGAGAATGTAATTCGTTACACAGGTACTCTTGCTGCAGTCTTTACTTACGTACATACATCCTACCGTCTAACAGTGTATTGCCAGAACTGCTATTTTGGGAGCCTAACCAAGCTGTGTGCCTGTGCATTAATACTAGTACTACAAATAAACCATCCGATATAACAGTATTGACTCATGAGTGATGATCGTTGTTGTGTAAAGTTGGAGTCACTGTTTGCAGAGCCTCAATCATATTTATTGCATCTCCAATATTTACAGGATGCCGACGGTGCCTCCGCTCTAGCTGCCGCTCTGCGGAATAAAAGGGCACTGTGGGCGAGTCACGGAGAGACGAGAGAACGACAGGGAATGCAGCGACCCGATGACGACCTCGTAGAAAATGGAATCTCATCCTTGAGCCTTAACGGTGAGTGAAGTTACCTTTGCGTTCAGAATGTTGTACAGATAGAGCCGTTGTAAATCCTTACTGGCTTTATGCGTTCAATGTGGATCCTTCCGTTTGAAAACATTTAAACTAAGTTAACTGGTATCGATGATAGGAAGTTTACAAAAGATACAGTGGTAGTATTAACAGAGGGAAGGCAAAGAATCCCCACTTTAGAGTCTACGTCTGTTTCATTACCTGTAGATGCTGAAGAACCCACAGAAGTCTCCGCAGCCCCAAACGGTTACTTACAAAATGGTCACCTAAATGAGTTTGAAGAGGAGGAAGACTGGGATAAAGATCTAGAGGATGTGTCACCATACGGTATGCTAATTTATGTAAATGAATATGCATGTTTTGTTGCACAGCAACAACGAATCTCATAGTCCACTGATGGCTGGGGAATAATTTGTGAAGTGTCCTGAAAAGGGTTATTCCACTGGCAGACAAATGCGACACTTATTTGGAAGAGAAAAAGAAAATTCAGTATCTTGTTGATAACTCTAGATATGGTTGTTTAAGGGTGAAGTATTTTCTACCATATAAAATCCTTACTTACTTCAGGAATTGAATCATGTAGGTGGACAGTGATGTCACCATGATAGATCAACTATGAACAGGTTAATTATCTACTGTAAGATTGCTGTTGACTTTCTATTAAAATGTGATACATTTGGCTATTTGCGTGGTAAAATATTCTTTAATTTTAAGGAAGCCCCATGTGAATGCCTTTAGAACATCAAGATCGACATCATAAGCTTCACATTCGTAAAAGGCCTAGCTGAAGATATCACTTCCGGGAAATACTCGGATAAACCGTCAGTTTTATTGGATATTTCCTGCTTAAACAGGTGACACAGACATTTATCAGCATCCAGTGTCGAGGAACGTCCAAAGAGGCCAACCAGCCGTCGACTTTTACTTTCTGCCGTCCGAAGAACATGCTCAAGAGACAGCGCCGACGGTCTTCCACACTGAAATACAAGAGGGTCAATTCGATGATGCAGATTGACCATGCCCTGCTCGGACAAGGCTCGATGAACGGAGAAGGGACTTGCGACAAGTTCAGAGATGCCTAAAACGCTGCATTGCTTGCTTGTGTGATAGATGGAACCGTCATGGCCATTGTTTGAATTTCACGTTTGGGTCATATATTTTATAACAACTTGATTTAGGGTTGATTTTTGCTCAAAGAACGAAAAAAAAAGGAATTGAGGGATATTGCTGTCAGGCACCTATTATATTGAAGGCTTTGGGTTTGCTTCCGAGTGTCTGTAGAAAGCAAGGAAGTTAATGTCAGATGGTCCTGATATATATATTGTGAAGCCTACACACTGATAAGGCATAATGTTAGGCTACCTATAGTAGGCCTAACAATTGCAACTCTTGCGATTGTTTTGTAACTACTACAATAGACTTTGCAATATATATATATCAGTACATAAACTGTTGCTAACATGTTTGCAAACAATCTGAAGTGTGTCAAATGGTGCTATGCATGGTTAAAATTTACTGTAATATCACTGCTCTATCCAGTACAGTCTGTAAGAAGTATGTATGCAAAGTATTGCAACATATGTATTTCTGTCGAATATTAAACCTATATACATCAGTAATCTTGGAAATCGTAATGCAAAATCCTTCTTTAAATTCTTCTTACGTTCATGGCTACTTTTAAATTTTTCATTTTTGATTTAAAAAAAAATACAATTTTGTATGGAGCAGTCGATTTTGGATGTATACTCTCGTGTGATTTGTAATTTTCAGTTAAATTTGCAAATTGAATGTTAGTAGTTACAAAAATAATTGAGTTGCAATTGCAAGGCCTAACATTATGACTCATCAATGCGTAGGCTTCACAGTAGACTAAATCATAAACCATGTTTTGGTCTAGACAAAGGCTGGAATTTGATATTTTGAAGTAGCTTGGGTGTCATGATGAAACCTTCCACAGTTTGTAAGCCTTTTTGTAGAGAGAAAAGTTTATTTGATAACATATAGATGCATCGTGTGGTTATTTCAACAGAGATGTGGAAATGGAACAGTTGGTCAAGGGCTCTTCAAAGAGTTTTGAGTGATGATAACACTAATGATGCCTGTTAAGACCACTGCCTGAACCATCGTGACCTAGTTTTGTTTATTGTCATGAAGACACATGGAGTTACAATTGACCCCTGCACACTGTCTAACTGATCAACGCACACACCGACTGTTGGCTGTTAATTAGTGACTGAAGCTCGCATACTCATTTATTATCCTGCCTTGGTTTACATTTGTTTGAAAAATCTTGATCAGTCCCGGCTTAAGCACACGTACCCTATCCACAAAGTTTCTAGTCCGGTCGTGATTGGTCAGGCAGTGTGGAGCATGCTTGAGAGAATGCCTACCAGATAAAATTGTCCACAGTTGTCATGCAGCAAATTTGATATGTTCTACCAATAAGACTTTTTTATATGTGTTTATTCAAAAGTCGTTGAAGAAAACAATGCTATCTTTCTTACATGTAACTTCAAGAATGTGTTTTGCTTCCTTCCTATGAAACATCAAATAAGAATATACGGTATAAAAGAAGATTTTCTAACTTCTTCACTCTTTAAGGGCTGAATTATCAAATAACATTCCACAGTAATGGGATACTGAATATCCATATAGAGTAGAGTATAAAGATGTCAAGTTATACCCAGGCACTTACCGACCAAGTTGAATTTTATTGGCCAAATGGTTAGGAGTTAGCGAAACACGTCTCAGCACAGTCGTCCAAGTTTGACATTACACCTTTACCCTTTACTTCACATGACCATTTAATTCATGAGCTGTTTACTTGCAAAAGTCCAAATATGTCACAAAAACAAAACATTCACGAGATGTCAAATGCTGTAACTTTAAAAGCAGTACGATGGTTCAGCACGAGACAAAATGCTTTGTGTTTGGATGTAGAATCATACAGATACATCAGAGTGGAACAGCCTTGGTAGTTATTTCTTTGCCTTTTAATTATTGTTTCTAAAATTTATTTATCCATTTAATTGTGATCTGTTCACCTGTCTGGATTTCATCCCTCCAAAGGACTCTATCTGTGGTTTTTACAAGGAGTGGATTTTAAAGCAGATTTTTAACTAGTTTTTCTTCTAGTTTTATTAATATTATTCTCGATGTGGTTTTTTCAACAAGCCTTTCTCAGATTTTACTGAACCTCTGGTAGCTTTATTTGTTAGGTTTGTATTAAGACTCGGCAAGTCATTCTTAATTTCAAGTTTCAGAAGTACTTTGTGATCAATTCGTCAGGCTTGTGCTCAGGGATTATTTTTGATAAGTTTGTTATCCTTTGTTCCTTAAAACTTATTTTTAACTTTAATTGCAATTTATTCTTTCTTGTTGCTAATTCAAACTTAAATTTAGAGATATTTTGTATGACTTACTTTAGACTTTCCTCTCTGTGAATATATTTTGGAATTCAATGGAGTGGTCTTAAGGGCATTTTGAAGAAGCTTTTATTTTGTTACAGTTAAAATGAGTTATTCATTTATTCTCTAGAACGTGTCTAGTCATCTATTGAGTGAACACATTTCAAACTTTTTTGTACTTGTTATAAAAGTTGCTCATCCTTTATTCTTTGGTTAGAAAAGATTTTTTGTTTGTTTGTTTGTGTATGACCTATTTATACTTTCTCATACCTCCTGTTTGCCATTGTTCTTCTGCCATCCTCTAATAAAACAAAAGCCAAATTTGCATAATCCATACATGAAGTCAGAAAGAAACAAAGCCACACAAGTCAGATGCAAGATTTCTGCTTCACTCAGTGAAGTCTTTATTATTTGAAAAAGTTTAAACAAACTTACTACAAAAAATAGTTTGTACAATTTTTCAAAAGATTTTATTAGTACTGATGATATAGTTTAATACTGATCTTATAATTATACTGATTATATTATATTATAGTGATAGTATAATATTGATTAACCCCTCCCTCTGTTGACTGCAGACTGAGTTTTCTTATCACTGTCTCTGGTGATACAATGTGTGTAATTGTGTGTTAACAAGTTTGTACAATACAATAAGAACTTTGGGACCTTAGATCACCATGCTCGACAGAAATGTTCTGGACTGGAGTCCCCCGCCCCCCACAACTATAAAGCAAAGAAGAAAAAAAATTGCCATATCATTCAGAGAAATTGAAAAATAATCTGGGCCATTCAAGCAACATCATCTAAGTGAGGTATTATCCTCTGTTACTGTGTTTTTTGGTTAGATTATTCCATGTTAGTTACCTCTCGTTAATAAACCTATTGAAGAATTCCCACGACTACCCAGACAAAATCAGTGCCCATCTTGGTTGAATAACGTAATGCTACCTATAAAAGTGATTTTCTAATTAATTCCAATAAAGTATCTTTGGTTGGAAATTGGTCTCAAAATCAATCAGTAATGTTTATAAAAGGTACTGTATCAGTCATCAAGGTATTAACATATTATTTGTCACTTAAGGGACCATTGTTAAATAATATAT
>JAIPMN010000427.1:0-37076 GCA_020650975.1 Apostichopus californicus
CCCCCCCCCCCCCTTGGCTACGCGCCTGGTAGTTTGCGAACGATTACCGTACTCACTATGTATGTACAATATCACGCTATGTAGCATGTATACAAACAAGTGGTCCATATGTGTGTGGCAGTGCAGAAAACGTAGGCCTACGTAGTTCAACACAGTGTGTTACGATTAAATTTTAGCTCATGTATCAGTAATGATGTCACCTGTTTACAGTGCCCTGCCAACATTTTCCGGTATGGTAGATATATACCATAGATTAACCTACATTATTGGCATATCCCACTTCTCCTTCAATTGAGTATACCCCCATGCAGAAGTTATCAGCCGTTTAGGTTTATGGCCATACGGAGGGCGGTATGTAGGGTGGGGGTGGGGGATCTGCTAAATCAGGACCTGAACGAAATTAAGCCCATTGACCCTCTTGATCATATGATATAGATGTTACTGGAACAAACACGCCCAGACAATATCGGCAGCCATTTCGCGATATGTATAAGCTATGCTGTGTATGCGGTGCTGTGTATATATGCGTACTACAGTGCGTCCATAGCAACTGTATGTGGTAGCAATAAGCACTTCCCTGCGACGATATCATGCACTTTCGACTTGGTAAACAAATGACGTCATTTGTTTTCGACTTTCCCTGAACGAGTCAATATGGCCGATTTTTGCGGAATTTATGTTGCTTGATAGGAAGAAAATGCAAGGAATTTTTGAAAAAAGAAGTCATTAAATGTTTTGTTCGATGTCTTATATGTATCAATTTGTGATTTTTCATCTAAATCCCAATCCAAACTTTCTTTTAACAGACTGCTGAGAAAGGAAATATTTTCGAGAATTTTGAGATTTCTACATACCCAATACACTGCGCAGAATATAGACAATTTTGCACTCTTCTGCGCTTCCCCGTGACGTCACTGAATCTATTACGTAATAGTACTTTTTACCGATTTCTACCCCTTTGGAGACGGAAAATGATCGCGGTGTTGGGTTTTTCTTAACATAAGAATTGTTAAGTTTTACATTATGTAAAGTCAAGTCTACGTGTCACTTGACCTGGATATAGCCTATGTACATGCTACTATCAGAGCTTCGATGTTGTTTCATTTCGAGACTTTCCCCAAAAACTATAACCAATATGGAAGGGTAAAAACACGGCAAATGATTGTATGTAATTGGCATGCGATGTAATAACCGATGCGTACCTGTATACATGAACATGTTGAACGCGCGCGGAGCTCGCGAAAAAAAAGTCGTTACAGCCCCAAAATCAAATTGGGCTCCTACTACGCCTTTGCATATTAGTACGGGTATATCTTCCTTGCAATGCATGGATTTTGGTAACCGCGAAGAGAAGGTTTCACTGGTGATGACGTAACTTTTCCGACCAATCATGAGCGACTTGTATTTACACATAATTGCAAACCTGTTTGGGGAAAACAGTTCGCGGCCGGGTCATAGTAAGATGGGTTTTCAATCCTGAAATGCCTTTCTAAATTGAAAACATTCCAAATTTGAGTTAAAATGTTGAATTGGAAGCCACCAGACATGTAAGTTATAATCCATAAGCCCTTGCCGGGCTTCTCCCACATTTGTGCTCGCTTAACTAAAAATAACTGCTGATTATTGTTAAAATCATATGCAATACTTTGACTCACTTGGCCCAATCAGGTGCGAATCCAGGGTAGTTTTCATATCCTCCCTTTTCAAATTCATACAAAACTTGAAAGGATATCGAGCAAGTTATTTTGCACAATCTTGCGTTTATTCCTACTAATAGTCCAACTTTAGAGTCTAAATATAGTACCACAGAATGCACCATTTAACGTCTAAAATTTCATCGCTTTTGTTACGGACGCCCCAAGACAAACCTATATGGAAGTCAGCTTCAACGACTGAAGGGCCACACCGCTTCCTTTCTAGAATCCTGGATCCGCCATTGCCTATGGGTTCAAAATGATGGAGAAGTGACATAGGAAGTTATCAAAAAATGAGGGGTAAGAAGACCGGTGGTACATGCATTTGGGGATATATAGCCCCAGAGGAAATTCAGTTTGAAGAAGATGCGCCCATAATGGACGCTCGAAATTCCTACATTTTAATCCCTAATGGTCTAAAAATATGACATCCTCTGAGTTCGAATATTTTTGCATTTTTATTTTTTATTTGCTAACTTACCTGTAAATATTTTCCATGGTCTGAACATTGGCAAACCGCATATGTACCTTCTACTGGACTGAGTTTGTGAATGTCTCCCCCCCCCCCCCCACCAGGTTTGAATTTCTATAATCCCAGACAAGAACTATTATACATAAAACGGCACGAAACAGTAGTAACAAACGCAAGCGCCCAAATGAATGTCGCCATCAATAAACATAATTTGTGTCCCGTAACAGTGGCGTACGTAACAATATCACAACATTTCCACGTACTTGCAGTCAATTTAATTGTCTGAGTTTACACTCCTAAAGTGCTTAGGAATAATTTTGATACAGTCAAACACACACAGAAGACAATAACGAAAACTTTCAGCATTTCTTAGCAATTTCAACATTTCTCAGCACTTTTTAGCAGTAAAGAGGTAATTGGGTTTCTGGTATGACCAAGAGGAACTTCAGTTTTCTGAAAGAGGACATAGTTGTTAGGCCATAGCAGTTGGTTAGGCCTCATCTGGAGCATGGTGTGCAGGCTTAGAACCCATTGTTTGCTAAGGATAACGAAGTATTCGAGAAGGTCTAGAGGTGGGCTACCAGGATGACTAGTTCCGGTGTTTAATTCTCTCATGGGTCCTTGATGGAGACTTGATTGTCCCTCCTGATCCATTTTTTCTACTAATTACTAAACTAAATCTAATTTGAACTTATGCTATATAATGATCGGCTTATGTCCCCCTGTTAAATTTAATTTCACGAATTATGTTCTCTGCAAGCATTTAAATTATTATTAGGCTATCCTGAAAGAAAGCGTAGTATTGCAATTTTTCAGGCCGGGGACCGATTGATAGTTAGAACCACTGAAGTAAAATAACGTTGTTATACTTCAGTGGTTAGAACCAAGAGACTATTATATTTGTGTGTACACCCTCGTTCGCATGTTTCGTGCGAGACACAATAATACCGTCTACGGTCTAGGCTAATTAATCGTTCACGTTGCTACGAATATGAAGCACTATCTTGTCGAGAGTCACTTTTCTCTTCCTTTGATCTTTGGAATCAGCTATGTGGTCTGCGCTTTATTATTCGCAAAGGGATTTTTGCTTAATCGAGTCGAAATATATGAACATCAAACATGCTACACTGTTGAGCCTAGTGTTATTGAGCAAATCATCTTACCGTTAGGCCCACAGTTAAACTACTCGTTACAATTGGGTGCATCCGCCGAAGACTATACGCCTAATTCGGAAGCGGAAAGTTCTAATGAAAAACAGACAACTTGCAGAACTTTTTCGAACTTCCAAAAAGCCATATTCATTGTAGTAGATGCTCTTCGGTACGATTTCGCTGTTTTCAATCACAGTAAAAATGAAACTGGTACGGCAGAGCCTTATGAAAACAAGTTGACAGTCATTGATCACATAATGAGAGAAAGTCCACACAATAGTTTGCTTCTGAAATTCATCGCAGACCCCCCAACAACTACCATGCAAAGACTAAAAGGACTTACTACTGGCAGTCTCCCAACTTTTGTGGATGCAGGGAAGAATTTTGCAAGCTCAGAAATTGGTGAAGATAACTTTATCTATCAAATGAATAATATGGGCAAGAGGATTGTGTTTATGGGTGATGACACATGGGAATCACTTTACAAAAAATATTTCAGCAAGAGCTATCCTTTCCCATCATTTAATGTTAGAGATTTGCATACTGTTGACAATGGCTGCATTGCAAATCTATTTCCTGAGATGGAACAAGAAAACTGGGACATCATCATCGCACATTTCCTTGGAGTTGATCATTGTGGACATCGCTATGGCCCAAATCATCCTGCTATGGCTGAAAAATTACAGCAGATAAATACTGTTATTCAGTAAGAAAGTAATTAGAAAAACATATACTGCTAATATCATTTGTACACATTGTCAATTTAGGCCCCTAGGCTAATAATATCAACCATTCCCTTCAAAAGCTGCAGCAGCTAAATGATCCATTCATCATGATCATTGCTCCCTTCACCATACTCTTATCTCTTATAAACCTCCAATGTGTATGCCAAAACCATGTTCACTCATAAGAAAGACCCAACTACCCAAAACTGACATTTGGTAATCTAACAGTTCCAACTTTCATTGTAACCATATGAGGCCTATAGCTTGGAGCAAGAAAAAAAAATAGGAATCAACGAGTGGGATATGGTAGAAATAAAATAACATGAAGTAAACAAGAAAGGACATTGAGAGAAAGAGAATGCACCTATGACAGTAGGTGTGAGGAAATACTCAGGGAGTGTCAGAGATAAGCAGTGTTACTGGTGGGTTGGGTTCATTATCAACCAGAGATTATAAAAACAGCATGTGGGATATAAATAACCATGGGAAGCAGAAGAATTTCCCCAATTAATCTAGCTTAAAAGTAGTGTGTATTGTGAGCATATCATACTGTAAAACAGTCCCAGGCTGTTTGACACTAGTGTTTTAATAAACCAGTTGCAGACAATTCTTTAATTGCTATTCAAAGTTATTCCTTTCTTTATTAACATAATTTGCTCTGATTGAGCACAATTGTTACTGGTGAAAGAGTATATATATTAATAGCTAAGTTTAGGAAAAAAGGGAAATCTTGTAAATTTTACGTGATGTTTGAGTGTTTGTACTCCACCAAGAAAAAGGTGATCATAAACAACATTTATGTCTTACAACATTTGTTTCTTGGCCTAGATCTGTAATTGAGAGAATGCCAACCGATAGTGTGCTGTTTGTCTTAGGAGACCATGGCATGACAAAGACAGGTGACCATGGGGGTGACAGTGCAGAGGAAGTTGGTGCTGCCCTTTTTGTTTACAGTCCATCCAAGCTCAGAGGTAACACCATGGTAAGTTTATTTCTTTCTGGAAAATAGAGTGAATTTCTATTAATAGTGTAACTGTGTATCACATGAACAAAATCAGTAAACTGTTTTTGCTACACTAAACTTGAGACAGGAGAAAATCATCTTGAAAGCATAATGTGAGATGGGAATATCAGCTCAAAAGGGAGGAATTGTATCATTTCAACTCATTTTGTCATCACATAATTTCCAATAGTGGAAGAAGTTGTTACCTGTCTTGGTATCACCTGAAAATGATCTCATGTTTCTCACACAAGAATATATACATCAGTTGTTAACGAAAGCGTTCCCACCTTGAAAACATTTTTGTATCATGTTTAAAAGTGTACATGTACATCTGACTCTGTTTGGGAAGAATCATACTTTTCTATGACTAACTGCTTTATTTTGACGTACATTTTTCCTTGTTTTTCTTTCCATTAGATTCAACAACAAGAACATGTCGCTCAAATAGATCTAGTACCATCTGTGTCGCTTCTTATTGGGTTACCAATTCCGTTTTCAAATTTGGGCAGACTTATTCCGGACTTATTCACCATTCCAAGTGGAAATTTTAAATTCAAAGTGAATTTACCTCAGAATGTGAGGGCAAGCTTGTCGTACGTATGTGCTTTAGATAGAAATGCAAGACAGGTGAAGAATTACATTAATCTGTACCACAACCTCACTGGTGCCTTTCCTTCTTCCTCACTGTCTGAGAGTAAGATAATGGTCCGGAAAGTGGATAGAATGCTTAAAAAAATCGCGAGCAATTTGAACAGTGAAACTGATATAAATATGGAAACTTTAGAGGAAGACTTGGTTCTGGCAGAAGAATTGCTCACTTCATATCTAGATTTTATCAGAGAAATGTGTCACAATATTTGGGCACAATTTGACGATTTTTCCATAAACGTTGGTGTTTGCATCCTCTTGGGTCTGCTGTCTATAAATTTACTACCTCTGCTTCCAATCTCTGTGCATTACTTCCATCTCTGCTTTCTGCAGCTTATGTTTCTTGTGTCTCAATGGAAGTCAGTCAAAACATTCACTGTGGAACTTGCAGCCATTGCTTTTGTATCACCGATCTTGCAAAAAATCAGCACGAAGGCACGAAAACTGAATGACCAAACAAGAACATGGAAGACTTCAAAGTTGGATATTGTAATTGGAAGTCTGTGCTGTGCTCACAGTTTATCTTTGACCTCCAATAGTTTTGTTATGTATGAAAGCTATACTATTTCACATGTTGTCAACAGTGTTATCTGCTTTGTATTTATAGGAGTTTGTGTCACAGTGCAACCACCTGTCCACACCAAAAAGAGATCATCATTAGGAAAGTTCCTGAAAGTTACAACTTTGGTATTTTTGTTCTTACTTGCATCAAGGCTTGGTCACCTCTTTTGGTCTTGTCGAGAGGAGCAACCGTGGTGTGATGCTTCTCCTTTCTTGATACCCTTATCTAATTTACGTTCCTCGGCCTCTCGAATAGCAAGTCTAAGGTACGTTAGTTCTGGAGCCAGCCTGTATGCTCCTGTGTTTCTAATGAAACGGTGGTTCAAGCAAAAAGGCAACCTTGGAGTTTCATTTCTTCGTAGTTTTCCAATTAACTATGGTTTACCTCTTGCGGCGATATGTATTTTCCTGTATTGGGCTCTTCTGGCTGTTCCATCTCCCCTGCTGGATAAATTGCCACCGTGGCAACACATTTTCTTGCCACAAATGGCTTACTTGATGCTCTTTGTATCTTTAGTCTCATTGACGGTACATCCTGTTTGTGCAAACCTACTTCCAAAGGAGAAAGGAAGAAAATTCGGTGAAATCTCAAGAAATATCGATCATGAGAAACAAGAAGAAGTCAAATCTCATTCAAGAAGTAGAGCAGCAGCTTTAAAGAAATCATCTCCCATAATTCCTAAAGAAATAAAGAAAGAGGTTCCAGTTGTATGTGGACTTGGGACTGTTTATTCTGCTAATCTTATACAGTTCTTAGTTACACTCTATCTATTAATTTGTTTACTACTGGGGGATGGTCTTGTGCTGTCTATGGTGTTAATGGCAGCCCAGATATCCGTGGTGCTCACAGTGAGGACTTTATCTGGAGAAGAAGATCATCCCACGGGTAAGTTTTGCTCATATGTATTGAAACCTTCAGGTATTGTCAAATTTGTGATATATTTAGCAAAGTTTAAAAAAAAGTGATAAATTCATAAGTAAATATGTAAGAAATGTTCAACTAATCGATGAATTCATAATTGCTGGCTGGCATTTTGGAATCCTATGTAATATCATGTCACATCCTTAAATCCTTCTGTGGCAAATGTTGCAGGTCTGCTCTTAGTGCTCATTCAGGTCTCCATTTATCAAACTTTTACCATATTGCTTGGATCATGTCTCCAAATTTATCAATGTTAAATGGTGTGGTAAGTTCCCTGAAAATAACTAGTTCAATACATTGAATTTCACAAACTTGACTATAATTTTCACACAAGCCCTCGAGTACGATCACTGAATAACAAGTATAAATACCTTAACACCTGAGAACTTTTAACCCCAAGCCTTCTTTTTAATGTTGTGAGTTTGATTATTGATGCTCTTGTTACTTTGTTTTCAGTACCATTTGTTCCTGTATGGCTCATAGCCGTGTGGAGTCTGATGTCCATGCAATACTTTTTCACTACTGGACACCAAGCAACCATACCATCCATCCGCTTTGAAACTGCTTTCATTGGTTACCATGGGGACTATCCATCTTACTTATATTGGATACCAGCAGTTCTGATACTACTAAATACCTTTGCAGGACAAGTGATGTTTGCAGCAGCACTCCCATTGGCTCTTCTCTGGCCCCTGACCCAGAAAAACAGAGGAAGGACATCTGATGATGGGAGCAAAGGAGAAATGCAGCTTCAACAAGATCCCAACCTTTTAAAGAGAAGGCTCTCTCATCTTATTATGCATTACATATCATTCCAAGCTTTACAGGTAATCAGATTTGATGTTGACTAATCCACAGAGGCAAAGTAAAGAAAGATTCCTAAGATTAGGTTGCCTAAAATTCTGCATTTCTTATTCAATGATTTGACTTTTTGGATGTCAAATGTGAAGTAAAGGATGATTTTATGCAGAAAATTAGTCTTGAAATGTCATAGTCCAGGAAATAAGAAAAAAGTTTCCACAGCTATTTTGGTTTTCAAGATATTCACCTGTAAGATATGTCAAATCTCTTGAATGTTCTTCAGTGCAGGTGTAAATGTTTATCCATTGTTTTATATGTTCTAGTAACTCAACCGAAACATTGTTTTAACTTCACATAAACTTGGATAACTTGAATGTCATTCAACACCATTTGTACTATGTTGTATTAGATGTCATTTGAGGCCATAGAAAACCATAAATTGTTTCCCTGGAGGTTTGCATTGCATCTGGTGAACTGACCATATATTCTGTGTTAGCCTGTTGTCCAGGACTTCACTTAAATTAACTTAACTTGACAGTGACCTAACTTAAATTGATGACCCTTATCTGTTTGCAAGGTCATTTCTCAAAACTTAAAAGTGTTGAATTACGACCAGGTCGGAAAACAGCAGTCTACAATGTATCCAAATTAACTTTGGGCCTTAAGTCATCCTTTAACGATCATTTTATTTTGCTTTACAGCTGTTTGGAACAATGCTTTCGGCCGCCATACATCGTCGACATTTAATGGCATGGAGTATCTTTGCCCCTCGATTCATTTTTCAGGGAGTCGCTTTTCTCATGACTCTACCAACACTGCTAATCTCATGTGGACTTCTCATGTTAACTTATGACTCTCTCAACAAGTGGATTGATAAACATCTGAAGTAACTAATGGCACCTGCAAAACTTTATATGGACCAGACCAGAGATGATCATGTGGAATGGACTTTTCCAAAAGAAGAAAAGTAGTGCAACCACCTACAGTATGCAGCAAATTTTTTTATTGTAAATAATTTACTCTTAATCAAATGTTAAAAGCCAATGGTGCTATCAAAAGTGGTTAAAAAAGTGAGAATGAATATGATTGTGTCATTACAAGAATCTAAGGGCTAGTTAAATAAGTGAACAAACCAGAAGTTACATACCTACTTTTACAGCTAAACTGATCATGCATGTCCTTGTGGACTATAATGCATATTAAATTCAAACAACAGAAGCTGTGCTCAAACTGTTGTAGTGAAATATAAATGATTTGTAGGATAAATGATGTGAATGAGCAATTACAGTTGTTTATTGCATAGTGGAATATTAAAGTGTTGTATGTCATCACCTAATATATTATTTATGCCTACATGTACCAGCTATTAACCAACAAATGTATTCTAAGTTTGGATACAATCTAATCTGAGGTTGTCGGGTTATTGCAAATTAAAAAAATTGGCCCCTCCCCAAAAAAGAGGTCTGATAAAAGTTTGTGCCTAAATGATCCGAAAAAGATTTTGCCCAAAGAGACTCCAAATATATTTGCCCCCAAAAACTGAAACCCATTAAATGTGGACCCAAATGGTCCCAAAAATATTGGGCCCCACAAATTCAGGCCCAAAGAATGTGTCCCAAAATGACCCCAGACAATTTTTGGAGCCCTGGTGGTCCCAATCAAATCAGTCCTACGTGTACCAGCCATTAAACAACAACTGCAAGTTTGGCTACAATCGGACTTATAGTTACAGAGTTACTGCAATGTAACACCAAAACAAAAAGGGCACACCTCACTATAATACATACACATAGCAAGTATGACAAATATCCATCATGCTGTTGAGTTATTGCAGACCCAAGCAAGTGTCACAGATGCACACACACAAACCTGACTGCATAGGTTTCTTTGCTTCCAGCAAGAACCAAGAACAACACATTGGTAAACTTCATACTTGGTATGTAGCACCACTTTAGTGCAAACAAGCCAATTGTTTCCTGTGGCAGTCAAGGATCTTTTGAGGTCCATAGAGGTTAAATACTGATAACAACATCACATGGACAGGAATTTTAGAATATCTTTCTTGGTATGTTCATCCAACTTGTGAGTACATAATCTTTATTGTTTTCCAGAGTTTTAAGTTCTGAGAACCCAAAATGCAAAGCTTCGATGAAATTTGTACTAATGATGTGCATCATATTTAACAAGTAATCGAATACTATAATTTTCTCAGAGGTCAAAAGTCATTGAGGTCACCAGAAGTGAAAGTCTGAAATCCCTTTTAACACAATTCAATCCAAAAGTAAAGGTGGGATGAATTTTACATACTAAATGTGTAGGTATTACTAACCTAAACTCTGTTACTCCTGTTAAAATGTTCTCATGTAAACTGTGGCAAGGTATCACACTAAAGCCTATTGGCATTATATGATGAGTATTATATGATGAGTAACAAAAAGCACTGACAAAATAAGACAAGATTACACAACTTTTACCACTGCAGATGAGTTTAATTTAGGTGGTCATTCTCAAGCAAATAAAAATATTCTAGTCTTCAAATGATTTCAAAATAACCATTGCAAATTATGCTTCTATAAAAGTGTCATATATTTTTTTCATCTATGATCTGATCTCTGAGTATTTTACAAGACCAAATATTTAAATGTGCTGCTGCACATGACTGATTCCAGGGTTTTACAAGGGTGTGATATGAATTTGTACAGTGTAGATTCAAATGTGAGGCAACAGCTTTACTGATGATACCTCAAATTAGGTAGTTTCTCAATACTGTAAACATTGCTAGATCCATTAGAGATAGGTCAGAAATATAGCAAACATTATAATCAACATTCCTGGTTAAGCATGCTTGTAAAAGCCAATTTGAGAAGTAATTGACTTTCTAAACTATTACCTTCCAAATTAATATCACTGAGTCCGAAACATTAAAAAGTAAATATAGGCAATGGAGATAAATATTCACAAAGACTTCTGATATGTCCAAATATGCTTTGATAATCACCCTGTTGCTTGTAAACAAAAATGTATTCTTCAGAAATAAGAGAGACAAGTGGAACATGGTCACATTATAAATACATCAATTTTTCATGGTTTTACCCCTCCCCAATTTCTGTACCCTTTGTTTCCTACACAGTAACAGAAAGTTGCCATGCTGACAACCCACAGCAAGGATTTGTATCTTGTAATCAGATAACTATTCATCTTTGTATGAGGACTATTTTCTCTATCCTTAAATCATGTGATTGATTCAGAAAAGAATTTTCAGCCAAGGAATGGCATTTTTGAGCACAACCATGGGCAGTAGTAGAACACAAAGGAATTGGGTAATGTAGGCTTCCTGTCTGTGAAAAACCTCAAAACTGCACCAGTTCATACATTAAAAGGGCCCCTTTTTGGTAATGAAAGTACCTGTTTTCCATTTTTGTGGGTAATTGTGCTCTTTGGTATTTCTAAAAAGCCTTTATGTAAATTAAAACTTGTTATTAAAAATCCACATGTTGAAAAGAATTAGAAAAAGTAATAACCAGAAAACATTTAGTGGTCCCGATGCCCAAACATTCATAGTGTGGGAAGCCGTACATGTTAATAATCATGAACTTGTGCACACCAAAATGAAAAAGGATTATGTATTGACTAATGCGGCAACATATAGAGGAAGGTAACTTGAATCCATTATCATGTTGACAAAGTCTATTTAGTGACATCATATAAAAACAGATACAAGCATGAATATTAATTAATGAGGTCAAAGCTTATGATCTCCTAAGCATGTACTGTATCTATATACTGTACGTACATTGCGTACAGTAAGTACATGTATAAAGCTTATTAGACATACTATCTGATTAAGAATTTTATGTTCACTGATAAATATTCATGCACACAGAAAAACAACATGGTTGTTTGTATGAATGTAGTGTGGCAAACCTAATATGTCAAGGATCATTTTAATTCTAGTCTTGTGTTTATCACCCATTTCTTGCAATCTGATGAATATAAATGACATAAAGATGGAAGTGATGATGATTAATATGTGAGAAACACTACCAAAAACAATAGGTATCATCAACTGACTATGGCCAACATACATACTAAGTATAACATCAATCACATATTTCCTTCTTGAGATACCGTGTTTGCAAGCTAGAGCGTCACATAAACACACACACACATCCCCCCCCCCCCCCAGCTTGACTGCAAAGGTTCCAATGGATGCCACAGCATCGAAACCAAAACTGTACCTTCATGTTGGTCAAACTTCAAAATACTGAATGCACAGCCTGAGGATCCATCTTGTTGAAGAGTTTACTTTGTGGTTGGCTCTTCAAATCAAAGGCACAGTGCTGTTGCCTCTAGATGTTTGTGCCCCTACAGATTTAACACTTTTCCCTTTTCCACATCCTGGTATTTTAAGGGTATAAAATCCTTGTATCAATTTCATTGGCAAGTTTATAAATGAATCCTTTTGGTGCTTGTAGGACATTAGGGGTAAAACAATAATATGGCTACTTCTCATAGAACAGTTAAATGTCCATCTTTATTCAGTTTGAGAACCAATGATCACAGCTACCATCCTGCTCCAACTATATGCAAGACACTGCACAATCCTAAACATGTCATGACAGTGTGAAACAACAACACTGATAAATATGTACAAGATATCATTTTAAATGCAATACAATATGTTAAAACTTCAAACAGTTTCTCAGTAAAAGATGATTCCAAATGAACAGAGGAAAGAATAAAATGTGAACTTATAAATTATATAAAATAGGCATTAACATAGAAGATATATATATATACCAACATGAAACAATGCTATTAACTGTAACCGACCAGAATCATCTTAAAAGTGCTGTATCAACAGGAGGAGAAGTCTTGCTATAATAAGAAACTCTATATCATACTCTATGTGTCATACAAAATATCAGTTCTGCACTTTGAGTACTCAGTTGCATTAAATCTCATGTAAACTTTTAATTTTTGTGGAATTAAAATTGTGAAAGGAAATTTATGAAATAGCAATATCAATCATTTTAAAGGATGCCAGTGTATAAATTGTTATCACTCAAAATTCAACAAATTTACACTTGTATAATTCTGTTGGTTATGCACAAGGATACAAGTATTAATGTCACAAAGAGCAATCAATAATACTTCAATCATACTAAAGATGACCTACATTGAATACTTTAAGGTGGATCTTTTACCCTTTTGATCAGAAGTGCATGATACCTGTATCTACTGACTAAAGCTTTCATATTTTGAACACACACAAATCTTCCATACAAACGATGAGTGTCCTTTTTATGTATGAGGCCAGATTCATTTCATTACAAGGTACGTCTTTTTTCTCCTTGACTTTCTTGTAAACAAGCTAACAAGTATGTCATATCAGTGCAACACCCACATATTTATCTTTTGTAATGAAAGCCACTAAAAGTAAAAGTAAAAAATAAAAATATGTAAAGAGTGCAGTTTAGGCAACAAACATATGCAGTGAGTAGATAAAGAATTTTAGTTCTTAATGCAAAAAAAGCAAACTTTGATGCGTCTTCACAAAGAATATACTGCTTAGGAATTAAAAGAGGAGAAATTTGATCTGTGTGCAATGACAGATGATTTGTCTTTTAAAGTAGTTATTATACTAGACATACAAAACAGTTCAGTAATATTTTAAAAAAAATATAGATCGGCTAATAAAACCTATTAGGCATGTGCTCCATCAGATACATCAAAAGTATTTACACTTACTGAAAAGATCTATGATCTTGATTTGCAGTGTGAAAAATCTCTGAGTTAACTCAATCCTAAGTCCAATATGAATTCCTTTACACATAAAACAGTTGATCTCCTATGAACAGACAACAAGAAGAGGGCAATCCTGTAGCTGTCTCTAACAGCAATGGTATTAATTGGCAATCCTCCAACAGTATATTTACTGGGTGATCATTGAATTCACTGGGTGATCATTGAATTCACTGGGTGATCATTGAATTCACTGGGTGATCATTGAATTCACTGGGTGATCATTGAATTCACTGGGTGATCCTTGAATTCACTGGGTGATCATTGAATTCACTGGGTGATCATTGAATTCACTGGGTGATCATTGAATTCACTGGGTGATCATTGAATTCTCTGGGTGATCATTGAATTCACTGGGTGATCATTGAATTCTCTGGGTGATCATTGAATTCACTGGGTGATCATTGAATTCACTGGGTGATCATTGAATTCACTGGGTGATCCTTGAATTCACTGGGTGATCATTGAATTCACTGGGTGATCCTTGAATTCACTGGGTGATCATTGAATTCACTGGGTGATCATTGAATTCACTGGGTGATCATTGAATTCTCTGGATGTCACTACTTATGATACTGCTGCAGAAGGTGGAGCTAGTTGACTCTGCTATTCAGATCACAGGTGTCCATTAAGTCTTCTGTCAACAAATTATCCATCTTCAGATAATGGAGGACAGAGAGTGGCGATTTAATGTCTGAATCAGTTAAAATAGATACAGTATCCCTCCATTTGCTAAAACGTATACAGGATCCCTGCAAGTAAAAAAAATGTGACAACAAAATGAATTTGATTTCATCATTTCCTTTAATTCCTTGTTGAAAGCAAAACACAGAGTTGAGATTATGTATGTATTTGCATTTAACAATGAATATAGAAAGGCACATCAATCAGAGCAAATCCCTCTTAATAATGTTCAAATATTCACCTTTTCTAATGCAGTACAATCTTTTTCTTTGTGGAGATAATGCTCTTGCCAAAAGAGCAGAAGTTCTCTTAGGTTCTGCAGCAAAAACCCAGGCCTACACTGCTCCTGTTCTTCAGCTCTCAGGTCGTGCAGATAAATGGGAAGGTTGCCTTTCCGCTCAGCAAACATCAAGAAAATTATAGTGGTATTAAGGCAACTAACATTTTCCTGAAATAGAAAGCAAGACACTATGAATTTCTTTGTTCTAAACTGTAACTGAAGGGAGGCACTTGTACAGATAAGACTGAAATGCAAACAATTAACAGTAGTCAACTTCTCTTTGTAATGTTTTGTAAGATACCACATGACTAGTTCACTTGGAACAATACTACAGGACTATAATACAATTGATTTTTTCATTTTACTTATATAAAATATAACTTATTTACAATATGTTGTCCTAGAACAAGACTACATTTGTATTCTGAGTAGCAGATCCATATTCCCATTTTCTGCAAAGTGATTTTGATTTTAATATTTTATTATATTCAAGTTGTAAAACTCATGGAGCTCACCTGTGTAAGAACTTCAACATGTACAACGTTAATGAGTTTGAAGAGAAACTTGAGACGACTCTCCTTCTTCTTGATGTGTTGCATGAGGACACAGTTCTGCATTAACCAGTCTGTAACGATGATAAGAGAGCATTAGACATTTTTTATGCACATAAGATGACCACACTCATTAGTTATTGTATTGGGTGTATCCCTAGCAACCGCTCAAGAAGGACCCTTTATTGTAGTACAAGCTTATTCCTATACTGCTGTCAAAAACAGCCTTGAACTGCATGCTCAATTAATATGTGATGACAAACACACACAAACAATGATTGAAGGTATATCTTTTTTCAAAGTAACTAGTCTATCCAGCATTTAACATTTAAGACGGAAACCATTAACGATGACAATTATGACAATCTTTTTCTTTTTCTTTTTCTTAAATTAAACTAGGATGTTTCAAGTATGTACACAAACAATTCTTTCTTTGAAACAGAATATCTTCCTTTAGGGAGAGTTTATACTTTAAGCTTACCACCATTATATCACAAGTAATATCTATATTCCACAGTAAGCTTCTGACCTAACAATAACAAACAGTTGCTTCTTTTGACTTACCAAAGTTCTCTTTTTGCTCCCTCTCAAAATGTTCCAGAGAGAGCACCAAGCATCTGACAAACATGTTGGAATCCACGATGTTGGAATGTACTATGTGCATGAACTTCTTGAACTGTGTAAAATTACCAGAATAAGTCAACTTCATAACATGTACTAACAGAATATACACATGAGGTTATCATAGAAAACATTACATTATTACACCATGGATATAGCAGCTCCAATAACTTTCAAAAATTAAAAGCATTTGTACATCTTGTCATAACAGTAACTTTATTAAACATAATATTACATTATTTTCACTAGTAGATTGATTGACAGCCTGGTCTCAATACTTTACTATGTATTAATGGAATACAACCCTTACTGACCTTGTCTTCATTTGTGATGACTTTGTTGAACCGCTGATAAGCACCAATATTGAACTTCATTAGCTCTGCTAGGAGGTCAAAATAGCTCTGAATAACCTCTTTGCTCTTATTCTCTGTCTCTAAGAGATGTCTGATGATGTGCTGCAATAGTAAGGAGGTATAGCATCATTTCCAAAATCTAACACTTTGAGCAATTTATTTACACAAACCTGGCAAATTACTTCACATCAGTATTGTGATCTACCAGTTTCACCTGCTGCAATGGAACACTACCAACGAACATGACTTTGACACAACAACTGAGAGTAAATACATATTGCTCACCATAATGAGAACACTGTGCTTCTGCCAACATAAACTGATACAAATTTTCCATTTTTATAGAATTTAGATAGGAAATATTAAAGTGTTTACAGGTTTAATACCAATTCTTACGGTTGGCTAATATTGCTTATAATGAATTGCTGAAAATAATGAGGTTCTGGGCAAAATAGGTGTTATACATGGATGCAATACTTTATGCAGCAACATGATTGTTTGTGCAAAGCACTTTGCTATGAAATACAAATCAACTGTTCCCTGTGACACTACTATCTGAAGCATTTCCCTACATATCAATTAATACCACAAATGTGTTGAGCTCATACTTGACAAAAATCAATTCAATGTTACTACATACAAAAAAAAATCTTTCCTGATGGTAGCTGAGTTCTTCTGGTGATGTTGTATTATTTGAGAACACTACAACCTAGATAAACATACGTTGAAAATATTCACCTGAGGTATACAGTTATCAGTGATTAGAACTTTCAACATTAATTTCATATTAAATATCCTCAAGCACAGTCAAACCTCAAGTTTATTTTTATTCAACCTGTTTCACCTGGACCAAATTTATTAGATTTATATCTGTACAATACTCAACAGTATCATCAATACACAGTCCAGTACTTGAAGTTCCATTCATAGATACTACGTGCCTAGACATCACAAACAATTTGTGTCACATTACAAAACAGTATGATATGTACAGACAGCAAATGACAAGCTAGACTAAACTAAAGGGAACTTTTGTTCATATCAGGACCACCACTTGTACCAACATGTCTGAATAATGTTGGTTTCACTCTATAAACAAACAGGAAACTTACCTCAAGTAAACCCTTCTTTAGAAGAAATGTCTGGTCTGCAAAGGATGTCTTCCCTCTCAAGAAACTTTCAACAGCTCGGGCCAACCAAAACCTGATTTCAATTGAATATAAAAGGATATTGACAGTCTGATCTCAAGTTTCTATGTTTCTAGAAAGTTTTGATAAATATTTGTACTTTGCACCTTAGTTCACACAATTGAATGACAATGAACACCGGTTTGGACGCTAAGGAAATTTTTGAAATATTTTATTGTCTTCTTTGAAAATAGGAACATCACATTAGTCAAATGATATATGTGGGCTTGTAATTAGGGGTTAACTTATTCAGAGATAAAGTAAGAAAATTGGAGGAGTGCAACTCTCCACATCATAGTTTACAAAAGTTTCCCAGATTTATCAAACCTCAAATGGATATATCTTGGAAACCAAAAGCACTTTTCGAAAATTTCAGCAGAGTTTGAATGAGATTATCACACACAACAAATGTACTGATTTATGGGGCAAATTGGCTGGGTGTTCGTAGTATTTTAAACAAATACTATCTATGCACAACATCATTGAGCAGTGCCTATAATTGTTTGCAACTTGGAGGCACAACAGATTATGTCCAATGCAGCCTGGCTGCAGTTAGGTTGCAGCCCCCTCAGGATCAGCATCCAACTTTGGACTCAATACCTCAATAGCCAGTACAGATTTCAAGTTGCTCTGACAAGAGTGAACTGTAACTTCATTCCCATTGTGTCAATCAATTCTGAATGAGGCCAGCAACTGTCATACAATTTCAATAGACGTCAGAAATATTTCAAAGGATCCTTCTACATTGGTTCAAACAGGAAAATAGCATTTCCCAGTAATACTATTAGAAGAAAGATGCAACTGTAAAAACACTATAGCCAGCGGTTCATGAAATTACACTATCAACCTGTACCAAACAGATGTAACATAAAATGACACCGATCGTTTCTTGTACTTGGTCACAAGATGTTAACGTTCTCATGCTTGCAAGACTTTCTATCTCATGGGTTATACAGATGTTTGACCTCCATACAAAATGGTCTTCAAACACATCAAACAAATCTGCATATTAAGTATGAAGTTCAAACAAGTAGCCATCTGGAGATACCTTTCTAACGAGATACTTAATTTCAATCCTCTATTAACCTCACATTATATTTGACATTCACAAATGCAATAGAGATGATGAACAATCACGATATTGAACAATGACAATATCAACAAACACCATGCATGAAGTCCAAGCCAGCTATGATTTTTGATTTATCATGTAGACAGGGCAAGGTGTCAAGTCAACATGCAGGTACACACATACACAGTCATGATTGCATACATTCTGTTTGTATACCTCACAAACATCTTGAAGTTGTTTGAATAAAATATCAAAATGTACAAACATATAAAATCAAAATACCTAAATGGAGAGTCCTCAGGTTCTGATTTGGTAACTTCTACCAGTCTGGTAAGAATTCCTTTTGGAGAGTTACACAGCAGATTCCTGTAATTAAAGTTTTTAATTAATAACATTTAATTTCACTGACAATTTGTATTTTTCTCTGCTTCAATTATCTCTACAGAATTCTCAAAATGTATGAAGCAGTGTGTAACTGTTCCATGATCTTCTCACAAAATAGAAATACATACGATAACCAAGACATTGTGATAAAGCTTTATCTACCAAACCAGATACCAATAGTTAGTTTGACAGTTGAATATGGGTTGATTGTGGTACAGCCTGTAGGAAATATACAGTCAGTATTAACAGATGAAATGCTGGACAAGAAAATAATATCACCACTACATCTCACTTTTTTAAGCTTACTTTGCATAATTAAAATAACAATAACTTAAACAAATGTAAAATACTGGTCAAGGCAAATGCAGAAAGCTCAATAGTGATTGTTCTTGCCACATTTCATATGAGATTATTCAACGTTACATGGCGGACAAGATATCAAATTTTGACTGTTGCTTTGTTTTTGTGATCAGGAAGGTTCATGTCATGTGTATCTGTTTACATGGTTTTCATACTTTGACCTGTGGTCTCATATGAACGTTTGACATCTGGTGTACACAGATGGCTTTTGACCTCTACAAAACATTAGGACTCTTGTACTTTTATAAAGTGGATCCTCATACCACATACCAAGTATGAAGTTAATCCAAGCTTTACTTTAGGAAATAATGTGTTTACAAAGTTTTAATACTTTGACTTTTAGTGACCTCAAATGACCATTGACCTCCATAAGTTTTACTAAAAGCAGTTACCTCTTTTAGAAGTTTTGCAGATATTAACCTCTGGTGACCTCAGATTACCTGTTAACTTTCCCCCCAACAAAATTGAATATTGTATGATCTGGGATGAATATAAATACCAAGTATGGAACTAAACAATTGCATACTTTTTGAATTACTGTTTACAAGCTGAAAGTCATTTACATACAGACAAACTTACAAGCCATCACCATCATTTAGATTAATTTTGCCTACAGAATGGAATCAACCACATAATCTAAAATTCAATAGCATACGTCACCAAATAAAAGTAAAGTCATCTATACCTTTAAGATCTATAACACGTTCAATGGATATAAGCAGACTGAATATAAACATCAAACTGTACAAATGATACTATTCTGAAAGTATTGAATGATACTGACTTAAAAAGTGTCCGAATGACAAACACCTTTGTAGTTAAGGGAAGAATTAAATAGTCTCTACATAGCATTCATTTGATGCAAGAGTTGAGGAATGTGTCCTTTGGTTTGCAACTGCAACAATGTGTGAGTGACACTCAGTGGTCTGGAAATGGGCTAACAATTTTAACAAACTCTACCAGAAAGCCATCAGACTTGGTGATTCCTTAATAACACATTTAATATGATGTTTCATGAAACAATCAACACAATATTTTAAGTTTTTACCTCAAAATGATATTTGACCTCTACATATAACAATAGTTTTGTACTTTGACCTCTACAAAAACGAGTGTTTACTAAAGTGGATCCACATGTCAAGTATGGAGTTCATCAAAGCTTTACCTTTTGGAGTTACCCTGTTTACAAGTATTCAAACTTTGACCTCTGATGGACTCAAATATGAAACCTTGGACCTCTATGAAAAACTAATTACCAAACATGCCAGGTGGGAAGTTCATCCAAGCTTCACTTGGTTATCCTGTTTCTCAGAATTTCAGATAAATTTAGTGACCCCTTACAATAGCACAAAATACTTTACAACGGAAGAATAGAGAGATAAAACAGTAGATATCTACTCAATATTCTGTGTTTAAGATCACAGAGCCCCAATTCTATACTTAGCTTACTTGTCAACATTTTTGACAGATTCACAAACTGGGATGTTGGCCTGTGATGAGATCTTCTCCAGCGACTGTATTTCTTTCTTTGTTAACAGGACGTATTTGTTACTAAGAAAGAGAAAGTAAAGAGCTCTTACTTTCCTGAACATCCAAGGAGGAAAGCTACCAGTGAATGTCTTCAAGAAGGACATGCATATTAAAGGACAATCTTGAAAGAAACCTGAACACAAATGTAAACCATTTGGTTCACTGGTGTTGGATAATTCAGATCTTTATTTATGTGATACATGATCGACATTATAGGTTATTGAAATTTATTTATTTATAAATGGATCAAAAAAGGACATTAATGAAAAGAACTCAAACATCAAAATAGCACTAGTGCACCAAATTATTAAGCATTTTAGCAAGGATGAGAGCCCCAGGCATCTTAATTTTTGTCAAACATGTAAAAAATTGATTGAACCAGTGAGCATTGGTAAATGCAAAATTCCTCACTTACTAATGATGTAATACTTACCCAATTCTTTCCTCCAATAAGTTTAGTGCATAAGACTGCACATTGTTTAAACTTATGCCACTGTGAACAGCACTAGGCTTCCTGATAGCAAATGATTGATTCTCTGTTCCTCATAATTGCACACATATGCCAATGTCAATGAAATGATCACGACAAAAAGCTTTGCATAATCCATTCAGTTTGATAGCAATTCTCTCATGGCACACTTGTTAAAAATATATAAAAAATAATTGACAAAACAACTCACTCGTGGTGGTCACAAAATGTGTGAACTAATCGTAAAAACTGGACTTTGAGGGCAACTTCAGGACTACAGTCACAATTCTGGTTATCACTGTGTATTGGGGATTTGAGAACGCAGTTCCAGATTACACGATCAAATATTGCATTGAGACCAGGCATTAACCGGCATTTGGAGACTATTTCTTGAACCTGAAAAGAAATGTCATTGGAAGTCTAACTTAAGCAAAGAAAACCTGAAATGCAAAGATGTAATGAGGTTTTGATGACATAATTAGCTGTATCTTTTAAGAACCTGAAAGCTCTCTTCTTGAATATCATTGCTTGAATATCATTGCTTCCACCGTATGAAGCATCTTCACATAAGATACATTAGTTTTCCTTCTTAAGATAACGTGTTTACAGGGTTTCAGACTAGTCCCTCTACTTATCTTTCACCTCTACTAAAATCAGTAAGGTTAATTTTTTTCAGATTTGTAGTGAAAACGGCTGTCCACATGAATAAGCAAACATAACAGCATTCTATATAAACAAACCTACCAGAGACAAAACTACAGGCATGTCTCTAAGTGCATTATCCTATTTAATTTCATATAAAAATTACTTGAATGCCGGCATAAACCTCAATTTCAAAGAAAAACTCTTTTGTGAAATATCCTTCGCAATAACAAATCTCTACATTGATATCCTAGTAAAAGTACACAGAGCACTTTATATGTGATATGTTTAAATTTGCAAGACTGCATGACAAGCTGTCTAATTAATAATGATTTCCTCCAAACATACTCTTTTGTTGCTTTCTTACATTTCACCTACAGACATACATACCTTTTGCCTTTGTTTTCCACCAAGGAGAAGGCACAAAACATAGAGAACTTCAACTTTATAGACAACTTGATGCATTGCCCTGATGGACTGGGGGAGGGGAATGGCTATGTCATTGAGAGGCAGGTTCAGATAAACTCCAGCCTCATCATTCACTACTTCTGCCAGGGCATCAAATGCCATCGAATTGTCCAGCCATGTTACCCAGCTCTCAATCTCACTTACTAAGTTCTGGTAATTTGGTATTTGGCTACTCTCTACAATAACATAGAGAAAGATAACATTAAGAGTCTTGACAAGATGATTTCTGAAATGCCACAGACAGTAGACATCCTGAAAGGTTCTCATATCATGATGCTATGGGCCCACAGTTCCTTATATGTTGACATGTTTATACCTATAGACTCTAAAATCAGTGACTGCAGCCCTTATAACCGAGTAACATGAGTGTATTAATCCAGATGATTATCATTGTTATACAGAAAAAAGATCATGGCAAAGGGTCCACCCACACCACACGTAAGAGGTACAATGGAATGTTGGTTGAAAAGAAAACAGCTAGGAGTAAAGAAGAAACAAACTGTCTCAACTACTCCACTCAATTTATACCAGCCACATAACTCAAGTTTGTACCAACTATTTGTACCAACAACAACAATGCAACCAATACTTGACTTCAGTCTCATAAATTTGTATTACTGTAGAATTCAAACATTTCATATTTATGGCTGAATATTAACAATAAGGAAACAACAAAGAAAAGCAAAGAACACAAAATTATCTTAAGAAACAAAACAAAAAATCAGTTTAATAATTTCACTTGAAATATTTTCAAGATTCTGTGCTTCTGTTATACAGCATCCTTCAAAATGTTGAAATATGAGCAGCAATTCAAACATGAGCAAGCAATGTAGCTCATGAGAAAGCAATAGTAGACAAACTTATTGATTTCAACTCGATGATCATCATTTACGCAACAAATTAAGATTAATACAAATCTTTCCATATTATTCATTCCAAAGTGATTTGACTGTGTTGAACACTTACCTATTTTCTGACATGCAATTTGTACCAGTTTTTCCACAAAACTTGGTAGCTCTACCAAAATTTCTGAAGCAAAAACAAAACACAACAGATAGTTATGACCATATCAATTACCATTTTCTATTGCATCTCAAATGATGCTGACAATGTTGAACGTATGTTGATTTTTAAAGCAATTCATGACAAGTGCTATGTGACAAAATTGTGATAAACGCAGCAATTCACCAATGATCTCTTATGTGATTCACATAGATACTTTTTATCACTTTTGACTGCTATATACTGTATGACATACAGTTTTGTATTTCATACAAACATGTCTAGCATTAAATAGACTGGTTTGTAGTTTGTATAGCAATCATATTATTGCTTATTAAAAATAGTGAAGAAGCAAACTAAATGTCATAACAAAACAACGACAATGAATTCGTCAGTAACAGAAATTTCTGAATGAAGAAGGGGATGTGAACTAGTACAACTAAAATAAGATACATTTTCTCAATCTGAAAATTTAAAAAACATCATGACTCATTCCAAGTACGGGAACTGTCACCAAAACATCACAGCCATCACCAACAGCTATGAATTTATGAAAAAAGCTTTGTTTGAACAGCAAACTTCTTAATGTCCATACAACTTTGATGGTTTTCATTAATACTTTGCTTCTTTGAGTGTGCTTATTGGTTTGCCCATATATGCAGAGTCGATACAGCAAAATCATTGCATAGCTCCTTACACTTGCAGGCACTTGGATCACCTTTGACATAGCTCTAGGATTAAAGCATTATTTTCTGTTTAGCAAAGTGTTAAAAGTTAGCATTAACCCCATGCTTTTGTGCAGTTGAAAACTAGGGAGGCTAGCCTACTTAAAGGTACTTTACACAGAGTTTTTAGAGACATAGGGGGATTTTCTGAAAGTTGGTATGTGCAAAATATTAAATCAGTAGCCTCTGGGTAAAGTAGTTGCATTTAAACTTAGTCAAAATTAATAAAGAATAACATGCTATCAAGTTCAAGATTATTACTTACTCTGGTTACTATCTGAAGTGGGACAGGCTTGTCTATTTCTGGTGGCTCTGTCCTGAGCTGCTAATGTGTGATGACTTTCTTTAGATTCCAACTCAGACACTGCTATAGATAATACTCGGCAAGAGTTGGCAATCTGTTCATCACTAAAATTTGTTATGAGGTTTGGTAGGTCGGCTACAGAAGAAAAGAAAGATAATGTCAAAGAAAGGTACCAAAGCTTAGTGTAAAATAATGTCAAAGACAGAAAGGTACCAAAGCTTAGTGTATCTTTGCACTATAGGGTGTAAGATGGATGTTTTAAATTGAAAATTGTTACAGGTGTTCCACTGAGACAATTCATTGCCTAATATTCCTGTCCTCAAATGATATTTCATATCCCAGATCCTCATCAAGCAGTTGGCTCAATATGAAAAACCTTTGTATAGTATAAACTGGAAGCTCTCTCCATAAGTTACTTCCCTGAAAAAAATCTTAAAGCTTTCCTGCATATAAACTTGGACTGATCCCACAAACTGGGATCTTCTACAATTTAATTAATGGTGTTAGTAAAGCATGACCAAAGCATTCATTTTGTCGCTCATTAACATATGTCCTGTCAGGACTGGGATATCAAACATGTTGCAGAATGAACACCAACCCTAGAGAAGTTGAGATTTGGCCAAAGATTCACAGTTCCAGTTCACTTTGACTTTGAGGAAAGAATGTGTATGCACTTATTGTAAGTCTGAATTTACACTGAACAATTGACAGCCTTCACTGTTTGAGTTGAACATAAGAACCATAAGAGAGAATCTATTTTCATTCCTCATAAATGAATGTATCAACTGTTGAGAAATACTTGGCATTCAATTCCTGCCTCTAACACATCTCACCTAAATCAGATAATTTAAATGTATTATTTTGGCTTCCAAGAATATCTTCTAGTAATGTAGCTGCCTTCAGAAAACAGGATTTATCAGACATCAAGTTGAAGAGGTGAAGAATTAGGTCTGAGTTGCGTCCAAGGTCAATTCCCATATCTGGGCCGAGCTGCAAAATCAAGAGATGAGATGGAAATGTTAGCATTGTTGGTACAATTTGCAGTTTTAATAGCTGGTTGTGCTTCCAGCAGAGCATATCCTGCCTTGTAATACACTTGAAATTGTAATACAATTGATACTGAAATAAATAATGGTATTGTGTGCAAATACTACAAACAATTTAAATGCAGTTGCCCTGTGTACTTTGTGCCTTTTGAATATAAATACTGTGTGGAATATGTTGGGAGCCTCTGTGATAAAAACTACATGCATTGCAATAGCATAAGAATGAACAATACAACATCAGTTGGCAAATATGGACAGTAGATATTGATACTGCATACTAATAATCGGCGCCACACTAGTGATGACAATCATCTCTGTTCTAGTAACTACAGGTTCCAGCAACACATGAAAGATAATGAAGGCTTCATACTTACACTTTGAAAAAGACCATGGAGTAATTCTAAACACTTGTAGACCAACTTCTTCCATTTTTCCATCTCTAAAACACAAATTAATATAGGGAAAACCAATAATATTTCAAAATGCTAAATACATGTACAGTAAGATCAATGCAACTTGCTGTATAATAAGAAACCGAATACTGCCCTGAGGATAGAAAATATTGAATATTGCATAGCAAACCTAAAAGTCAAAATTAAATGCTCAATGTCATATAAAATTGGATTTCTGAAGCATTCCAGTGGAAATTTCAGTTAAAATAACAGATCGACTGATATGAAATTTATTGCTATTTTCTTCTACATGTACCTGGTTTTACCAACCAGTTCGTACTTTAGTAAAGCTCGCTATAGCTATGTATAATACTGTTGCAGGTTGGTGCATCACACAAATGTAGTAGAGAAATTCATGTCAATGCACACAATATATTCACATGTAGCTATTGTGCATCATGTACATGGTTTTAATTATGACTTTTTGTATTGTAACTGCCAACTTCATGAGGAATGGATCTGTGGCATCAACAAAAATTGTGGCTAAAGAAAAGTGAGATAGAGCAGCACTTCCAATGCAAGTGTATAGCAAAGCAACAGGAGATGCAAGTTTGGTAAATTACAACCCCCCCCCCCCACCCAAAAAAAAAATCTGATGGGAATTGGGAAGAAAAACTGACATGTGGGAATTATTTGACCCCCTGTAGCAAAGCCACTGGTAAGGGGTACCATTTCTTTCTCTTTTATTATTTATGTAAGTTTTTGATACCATGTTTAATGTTTACTTCAATAAACATTATCTGAAAATTGGTATGTGGGTTGCCCTTTTGCATGTTTTTAGTTCCGTACGTACATAACTTTCAGATGTGTACGTCCATAACCATAAATCTGTACGTATATATATTCAATGAGCCAATGAAAGAGATCTAAAACATGCCAAAAGAATTGATAGTTAAACTTACCAGAACCTAATCTGCCTGGTCTGTTGGAAGAATCTTTAGGAGGAAAGTAAAATGGCTGGAGAAGAATTCCTACCGTCACCTGTTTTTGTTCAAAGGAATCAACAAGAGGATACTTTTTATTTACTTTATTAACTTATAACATTTAGTAGGTTAACAAACTGAAAAACTGTGCCATATTAAACACCTGAACTAGTAATGGTCTTATATTGATGAAAGGACTTTCTTACAAGAACATCTGAGACTAGAAATAAATGGCATTTATTGGGTTTAAACCTCGTTGTAGGTAGTAAACCACCTGGCAGACTGTTCTAGTTTTGAACTACATTTCCAAATTGTCCAAAATCCAACCTATTGGTTTTGCTATACTCCAAATCTGCATACAGTGTCAAAACAGATGGGACAGTGCTGTATTTCAAATTTGTGGCATGTGACTGGCTATCACCTCATCCAATTCCTTCATTTTAAAAACATACACAATTACAGTGTACCACAAAATACCAACGACTGCATGCACCTGTTATTCCTTTTCATTGATTTAGGCCAAGAAATTGATAAAACAGCATGTACAAGTTCAAATCTCTACTGATGATTTGGATAATAAAGCTCACATGAAGCAGGAAAGCATAATATCATCTATAGATCAACTACATACCAAAGGTGATGTACTCTAATAGTGCACTCAAATAGATTGGCTATAGGTGATCACAGATGACTTAAGGGCATTGAACAATCGTGCACAAAGAAACGTATCTTGCTGGTAATTTGACCTAGTTTCGAATGAGGTGTAACAGAGTGTTAGACACCACCATCGATCCCAGAAAATACACACACAGCTTGCTACCGTCTGTAATTGGACAGTAGTGTACAATCAATACATACAGCTGCGGTCAATATCCACAGCACAGTGTACATAGCAGCGATGGACATCTCAGGTCCAGATAAAAGATAACAAGGTATCACCTTTCATTACTGTCTGCATTTTGTAGTGACAATAAAAAACTTCACTTGCAAGCAACGGAAAGGTTACTTTTTCAGAGGCGAGTCTTCAATGCCTTTAAGCTTTTACCACATTGACCTCATCATTATTATTAGAGGTTTACTTACTTCAACACCACCGAATAGGTCATAGACTTCAGAGTAAACAGATTTACTGTCTTTTGGTTCTTCACCCGGCTTGCTGGGAAGTAGAAGTTCTGCACTTTCTTCCGACTGGACCTTTTCTATCATTGTCTGCAATGTAAAGATCAAGCCTTATGTACCAGATGTGATCAAGAAATAAGAGCTTATGAACAGTGAATTTCATTACTTGCTACGTAGCTAACCATCAGTGAGGAGTCACAGAAATACCACAATACATGACCTATTGCTCAGAACTTCATTCAACCTGGTGCACTGTAGAAACTTTGCATCAAAGGTAAAGATTAATGAACTAGAAGTAGTTATTGCATACATGTACATATGATTTCAGAGTAAGAAAGAAATTGCAAACTAGAGCAGCAATGCACAGAACCTGAGTACTACCACTGTACTGGTACTTTGATGGGCAGTGCATCTGTTAAGGTAGATATTGCAAGGTGATGTATGTAGGTAGAAGTTGTTTATAAAGGCATGTTTGTTAACAAATATTTAGCATGCACACAGCATGTTCCAAGTTAGAAAATCACTACCAATACAAACTTAGATTATAGACTTCTGCTGCCTGCTTGCTGGTGGGAGAACAGTGACACTGACTATGATTTCACAATGGAAAACAATGCGTGGAATGAAACTTTGTGAACACACAAGGGAACAATTTTCCTTTCAAGAATGCATTTCATAAATCTTTTGGATATAAGTACTCCTCCAAGGTGTCTGGTAAATAGCAGGTATCACTGTCAAACTAGCACAGTCTGTTACATGTAACTGTGTGTCAGAAGCACCTTGGTCAATGCTTAACTTTGTAAATGATACTACTTGGTTTATATCTTTCAATCTTGAAGAAACTTTAGAATGCCAGCAATCATGTAAGGTGGTTTATACTGCAACACTATTAAGTTCATAAACCTGTTTGATTTCTCCTTTAGACATTTTTAGATAGTTGTACGATTCTAGCAATGAAATGAAAAGGGATGTGATTAAAATCAATTTGTTGAAGTTTAAATGAATGCTCCTTATGTCACATCAGTGTGCGTTCATAGAAAATCCATGAAAATTCTTTAGTCTGTAAATACTACCCCTTATTCACCTTCATGCATTTCAAAATTGTTCTTGAAAATTCGGCTGTTTGAATCTTTGGTGATATGAGCCTGACAGCTGCTTCCTGCATGTCCCTCACAAGAATAGGAATGCCAGTATTTTTTTCTAATCCGATCCTTTTTTCTGAATCTTCTAAAACTTCCACTGGTAACTGCAAACAAATATGAAAATAATATTATTAACCTTCACTATCAGACACAGAGAAATATGATAAAGAACAACAAATGAGGACAGGGACTTTGAAAAGTTGAGGACTCTTTGTTATCTAATTATTGTGTTGTACTGCAAAGTAACAAATTATAGGATAGTTTGAGTGAATGCTTAGAATATGCTTGTCACTCATCAGTTAGCAATATAATATCTCCATTGACCTAACTTTCAAGCAGTGATCACTAGACATTCTAAGAAATGGAACATATCAGCTTTGTACAATGTAATATATACTTACAACATTCCAAAACTTACCAGGTATGGATACCTATGTGTGACGAGCTTACCTGTCTCCTCACAACCGTAGCACTCTCACCCACTGTGTCTATCTAGAGTGAACTGGTAACCTTTTAGCACTGTGCCCCCTCTATGACTAGTTCTAATTATTTAATAATTTACATCACTTGTAACATTTCTAAACTGCTATTCAAAACTCTTGATATCTATTTGAGCTAAATGTGATATATGTATAAATGGTCAAAGAATTGGCACGATTTCCATACCTACTGTGACATATAAGTACTATAGTATTGTTTTTAGAAAAATTATTGGGCTGTTCCCAAAAGCCAAAGTGAATTGTAATTCAGGAAATTGCCAGTGACAACTTGAGTTTAGCCTGTAGATTTTAAAACCCTTGGCTGATATTTTGTAGCAAGTGGCTAAAATTGTGAAATTCTAAGTCTGGCAGACAATAGCTATTTCTGATGACTTTATTGACTCATACTCGACAACAAGCTGTCTGAAAATATTCTAGATACTGTAATCATTGTATACCAAGTTTTTGGCAGCACTTCAATCACTATTAACGTTTACAGTTTTACTGGCTTTTAACGATTATAACGTAAAACCATTTTAGAACTAGCTTTACGTATAGTTAGTTCTACGTTATAATTGTTATAATCTGCATGCACAGAAATGGCCTATCCTGAATATCGCTGTACAGTACGCGTACAGTGAGTAATCTCACACGCACATTCAGAATAAGGATGCTTACAATGTAGCAATACAGACTGCAGTGTTTGAACTTTGCATTGCTTGTCTGCAGCAGTCACGCCATAATGCTCGCTTTGTTTTTGTAATGTCCAAATTAGCTTGGGCTGTTGTGTTGTGAATTGAATACGGTAAGGTAAAAGTATATGTTGCATGATTGAAAGTCCTAATTGCTAGGCATGGGAAGCTTTACTGTGGGTAGTGGGCATTCCAGGTTATAAGTTCATTCAAGGTCTCAGCGATGGCTGGCAGTCAGATTGTGCGTAAATATTGTCAGTTTATGCCTAACCGTGCAATTGATGCTTGGCTAGAAAAGGGAGCAGGTCCTGGTTATGTAAAGGGGCATATTGTTTGGAAAGGAAATTCTGAAATTTTAAGGAAATTAATTTGACACAAAACTGTTATAGAACTGACATAATTTGCCGACACTGTATTATCTCTGTATGTAGTGTACACATATTGCAGCACATTCTATGTAATCTAAAAAGTATGTATATAATGTGTATACACTGCATACACTACTTCGTAGTAAAAAGTTTTCATTCATAAAATTGTTGGCGCGAAAAACTAGTAGTGATCAGGTTGTTGAAAAAACTGGCTTAGCCTTCACTGTTGTAACTATACCGAATGAATAACAAAATCTGATGGAGATCTATAAGCATATGGACAGATGCATGTACTGTACGTACGCATCGGCCGTGCAGCAGTCAGCATTTCCACCGTAATGTACATGTCTATATATCACAGTTATATTGTTGTGACATTATTCTAAAAAGTAAGTAAAATTGATGATTTTTAATATTACAGTTCTTGCAATTTCCAAATACAAACATTGAGGAGTTGTTTGCTTGCACATCAGGTGTCTTCTGTGTAGAGTATGTCACTGTACTGAGGTTTCAGTGGCCTAGCGTTCATTGCAGGTTACGTGTGTACATGTGCAAGCCATAGCCTAACTTTAGTTTGAAGAATTGTGGATAGTACAAATATCCTTCAGGCTAGTGGATTAAGATTTTTGAACCCCTGGTGATGAATATACCAAAATTTCAAGCCCTGGCCTACAACCTACATTATAACTGTACTGTGCTGTCACTGTACTGAAAATGTATACTGTTATCTAAGATACAGTAGATATAACAGTACGCAATATTCATCTCTAAATCATAGGCTGAGAGCTGCAGTCGTCTTGTTTAGAATAAGTCTACATTCCCACTAACAAAATTTACCACAATGCATCAGCATGCTGTCATTTTCTACAAGGACGTCTATTCTTCAGTCATACTGCTGCAAGTCAACTAGTGTATAACTTGCTAGTTTCATATTAGTTACAGTTAACTTTTGGACCTGAGAAAGTGCTGAGATGTCAAATTTTTCAGGTTTTTCACCCCAGTGTCACTGTTGACCCCAACAGACCTAGGTGTGCTTTGAGCCATGCCTTGTTGCAGCACACATTAAGAGTATATGCCATACCTTGTTGCTCATACTCTATGTGTGCTGCATTTCTGAAAATTCTGAGAAGTTTGTATTCATTTTTACAAATACTGAAATACTGTAGTTTTAAACAACATAAATTGTTACAAGTACTACATAACTTTATTTCTAGGTTCTATGGAAATTGTGACACACAAAGAATTATAGAAAGTAAACACTGATGGAATAGTCTCAGGATCAGCTACTTACCTTACAAATATCAAGAACTGGTTTCTTTCCCATCTGGCGGTTGTTGACCATGTGGAATATATTTCTGCTGGTTCTGCATTTTCCTTTCACTACAGTTGTTGCTATTCTCATACACTTGTGAGAACAAACCTTTGTCCTGGATGTCTCAACCCGCTTTTTCGTTGTCCCACTTTCCATTACTCAGTCTTTAGGGAGAAGGACAATAAAATTTCACTGCATATGTCAAGAATTATTAGGCTAATAATTTTATAACACTATTGAAGTGTGCTAGTATGATAATATATAAAAAGGCAAGTTTGCAATAATCAGAAAGTCAGAGGGTTAGGGATTTGTATATATGAGAATATTTAATAGAAACTGTGTATAAAAGGCTCTGGCATTTATACAGCAAGGTGGATTTGTGTAGCAACAGGCTTTACTTCCAGAGTAATTGTGATCTCAAAATTTTAAGATTTTGATCTCTGTAGACCTCAAATGAGCATTGACCAATAACGTGAATCCACATACTTATGTAGTATGAACTTCGCCCAAGTTTTACTTTGGGTTACAAGGTTTTCTGTTGACTTCAAATGACCTCTATGGAAAATTGTTGTTACTCACCAAGGGGAATAAGATACATTCATTATACAGATACTACATGAAAATTTCATTCAACTTAGGAAGTAACCATAGTAGTTCGTCAAGGTTGACAACAACTGACAAACTTTCAGATTTTGACTTCTGGAGACATCACATGACTTTGACCTCTTTGAAAAACAAGAGAGTTCTTTTACTCACTAAGATTAATTGACATGTACTACATACGAAGTTCATCCAATTTTTTTTACTACATCATATCATGTTTATGTTTTTTTTCTATTCCACAGATTTTCATGCTAAAATAGTTCATGGTGCTTTTCATGATTTGATTGGCTAATAGTCCCTTGCCCATTGTCTGAAATTCTTGCATATTCAGTACTGAACACCAAACATGTTGTTCAACTGCAACTAACATTTCTTCCTGTGTAGAGATGTCTATGTTTGTGCTATAGGCAATCACATGTGTGCATGCAAATATAATACCGTTAGGCAGGCCTCGACAAATATGATCTCCAACTCGCCATTGGCTGGTAGAAGTTTAACGGTAGGACTCACTTAGGGCTCGCACACCTAGCTATAGGATATGCCTATTACTAGAGGAGCCCTAATGTTACAGAAGCCAAGCTACCTTCATAGGTATTTTTGCTGATGTTCTTTGGAATCGTTTGAGATAAAAGACAGACTGCATACTAATAATTCTGCGAATTGTTTACTTTATCACTTACTTTTGGTGGAAAAAGTATAAATGTCATACTACACAGAAATATATTAATTTTCCAATGTGCAATTACGTTGTAGAGACTTGAAGACAGATATGACCAAACACCATGGATGAGTGTGCTCTATGTGTGATCTATTTTCTCCCCTTGCAACTTCACAAACAGTCATTTGTTCCTTTGTGATAGGATAGGATGTGCTAGTTTCTTCAATATCGTATGTCATGCAGCATTCTCGACGTTCATCACATGAGAACTGAACTATGCCTAATTGTGTATACAGCTCGAGGCCAAACAAATTGTTGCCCAATTCGGTTACAAAGAACTTAACATTGCTCGCGCGAAAGACGAATGAAGCTTATGGCGTGGTAAGTGCTCATAGCTGCTAGCTGCCAATTTGTTGCTTCACTTATTCGTAAGCTCTCTAGCGTCATAGTTAGGGTCGCGTCTTTTTCTGCGAGGCGAAAATAAACGTGCTTTGGCTGTCGCATCTTTACAGCCGATCACTAGCTTATCACGCAGCATTTCGTTTCCCATATCTCCGAATTTGCATTGCTCTGTAAGCTGCTTTAGACGAACATATCACTGATCTATGGATTCACCATGTTCTTGTTTTGACAATAAAAATTGGTGCCTGTCATATAGTACGTTTCTCGGTGGTTGAAACATGGTTTTTACCTTCTGCTTCAGACATTTGTATTGACTTAAGTCTTTTTCTACAATCCATTCCCATGATTGTCTTTAGGGTAGCGATCTGAATGTTCTTTCTTGTCTAAGCCTACTGCGATACGATCATCTAACCATGTTTCCTTGAATGCGAGCCAGCCTTGCTCCACATTCCCTGAGCATACCATAGGCGATGGCGGTGCAATTCCATACGCCATGCTGATATCGCTATATGTATAGTACGCTGTATGTGTGGTACTTAGGCTTCATTGCTGAGCTGAGACGAACAGCTTAGGCTACTACTACACTACAATAATGTACGTTATTGTTGTCCTTTGCTCGTTCCTCTGTGGTATGTTTGCGTGGGCCTGTATCGTTAGGATTACGTTGTGGGTTGCTGACTTTGATGGACTGACAAAAATCTACAGAAATATGTGCTTGAAGGAGGCTGCCGGTATTCAACACACATCAGATCGGATCAAGTTGGGTCACCATGATATGTTCTCCGTTGGAGAAATGTACACAGAGAGAGTCTCAATGAACTACCAGTACTTGTTTATTGCTTTGGTGTACACTGTAAGGTTAGTATCTCGAAACTATCATATGCATATGGGTATCTCGTTCATAAGAAGATGGCACTGGTCAATTTTGACACAGCTCGTACCCACTGTAAAGTGGTAGGACTGCAATACTACAAATGACTATAACAATAATGTAACAGAGTGGACGCAAACATTTTTGAGATGTTGCATCTCGTGGACGCAAGCTTTAAAATCTAACTAGGCTAAGCCTAGTAACAATTCTGGTATTAGTGGTAATAGCCTTGGACTAGAGCATAGCCTAACATGGTTCCAGTACCATTCTGCCATAGGTACAATGTCATAATACCATACTGTACCTTTCCGCCATAGGTTTCGATAGGAACAGTTTAGGAATGGATTTTACACAGGAATTTATCTGTGAAACTTTCTTTGATTCGTGTGGAAGGATAGGAACACCGTCTTCAAATTTGACTGTTCGCTGGATAGACTGAATTGAAGTTAAGACAAGATTGGGGAATACTGTAGACAGTCTTTAATGTACATGTTGATTGAATAGTTTTAATTACAATTTCGTAATCTTGAGTCCATACACTGTCTTCAAATATGTAGTTGTTGGTTGTAAAAATCGAATTAATTTAGGTTAATTGTTTATGAAAAGGACCGTTTCTGATTGTTGTTTTAAGTGACCAATTTTGTGGATTTTGCGGGCCTATAGGTAGTTTGAAGCGAAGCAATATACAGTGCATATAGGCCGACAGTGCACCCACAATAAATGTGCTCTTCCCACCATACAAAAGTGCTTTACCCCCATGTGGCTAACATGGCGGAGTGGCACTTTTTCTAGGGCGGAATGTAACGATAGCAGAATGACACGGCCCCTGCCTAACAAGTAACATAGGCCATAATTTCCTAAAGCCATTTGGTCTATGTCTAGCCTATGGTATGCCTACATTATTTCAAAGACTAGGCCTAGTATGATTATGAGTTAAGTTAAGTATCACAATAATCAGTGCTTCGCAAATATTATAGTACTAGTGTAGGAGTTATCGGGCCTATGAAGCGTGATGGGCTACTACTACACTAGTACTAGTATAGTCAGTATTGCTAATTTCGGAACACTGCCAATTTCGGACACCCCTAAAAAATGCACGATTTCACCATGACAACCTACAGGAAGAGCCAAATTTCACCAAAAAGTACGAAATGACCCGTGTGCAAGTAAATACTTACATATTTGTCAATAAAACGACGGAGATCTATGAAGTCTGTTATAATTACTGAAAGAGCAACTGCGCCACCAATTTTATCACCAGCGCCACACTGTGGGAATGTGTGTCCGAAAATTAGCAATACTCTAGCAAAGAAATACCAGTTCCACAATCACAAGAATCTTCTTGGAATACAATGTGAAAACAGTTTGCAGGAAAGAAAGTTTGGCCGTGTATCGTAATATAACACACTTCTCCCACCATATCAAGTATATTTTCAGGTGATTTATACCAGAAGATATAGTTTTGGGGTGTTTTAAGGCTTAGGTGTCCGGAATTGTCCATGTCCATGCTACAACGCAACTTAGGCTCGAGACTTTCCATATGCTTAACAACATCGTTAACGAATCCTATCATTGCCTATCGGTCGTACATACGTTGTGAGTCATTGCCAACCGTAAGTTCGTAACGTGAGTGGCATCGGACTGAAAAGGCAAATTATAGAACATTGCACATCACGACGACATTATCTTATTCAGTAAAGATAAGAGTGAACATAAGGAAGCATTTAACATTGTTACTGAAATGTTTGGCAGATAATGGATTGAAAGTTTGTCCTAAGAAATGTAAATTGTTCAGAAGCAGTGTATTATACATGGGACATAAGATTTTTGTGAATGAAAGGGGTTGTCTGTGTATACAAGCACTCGCAGACCGATGTGAAGCAATTAGGAGAATGAACGTTCAAAAGAAACGAGGTTTTTTGGAGCAGTAAACTATATTTCAAACTTTTCCCCAAAAATCCAAAGTGTTTTGAGACCAATTCATCACCTTGCAAGAAATCATAAAAGATTTTTGTGGAGTGATGAACATGAAGCAGCATTTGAACAGATAAGATCAATGATGACTAATCCACCAATATTGCATTTGCCAAGAGGTATTGGTACATTCAATTGTACATTGACACTTCACGTACTGCTACCATGGGTCTTACTTAACTCAAACTGTTGAAGACAAAGAATATATATTCTTGGTTATTATTCTTAAGCAGGGGCGTATCCAGGGGGGGCGCAACAGGCGCGCGCCCCCCCTATTGGCCGTCACCAAAAAAAAAAAATAATTAGCCCCAAAAAAAAAAAAAAAAATTGATGACGACCTTTATGTGAGATGTCGATGATCGCTCAACCCCCCCCCCCCTCCCGTATGCTTTATTTTTTGTTTGCCAAAAACATGGTTCTGGCGAAGTTCGGCGGCATAATAGTTTTAGAAACATAGATGGTTATTGTGTTTATATTATCGCCTAGCACAGGGCGTGTATAAGGCCTCTGGGCTGCCTGAGGGAAGCCCATAATAGCCCCGTGCATAACACGTGAGGTTACTCTATCGAGGCAAAAATTTTTACTTGTCCATTCACGAAATTTATTTCTGCTGACCTTTTA